>NQII01000424.1:363826-386962 GCA_002778355.1 Clitarchus hookeri
TTTTTTGTGTGTTTTGGTGTTGCCATATAAATGTAAGGAGGCGTGTTATTTTATGGTACATTTCAAATGGCAACACTGAGTTTCGTCACTACTCCATGGCGGACTCGAGACCACGGAGGGATGTCGGTTACTTATGTCAGTAAATTGCTTATTAAATAAATCAGTGTATAATAAAGTGTTGTTTTCTTTACTTCTATTATTCTAACAGTAAGAAAAGGGAGATGGTTGGTAACGACTATATGAGAATGGCTTATTATGAATTCTATGTAAAGAGTATTGTGTTGTAAAAGATCTCTATGGTTGTTATAAACATGTGATGTATATTTTAGTAAATAAAATAATGATATACAGAGTTTTTCAAAAAAGATTCATCCAATTTCAAACTAAGGAACAGAGAACGATGAGGTAAACAATGAATACATGTCTGGCAAAGTTTTGCTTACAAGTATCACAAATGCTCAATATGCCCACCCTTCCCCCTTCCCAATGGGATATGAATCACATGGGTGCCCACTAGGTGCTCGGCTGAGCCATACTGGAGTTCCATATGTCCACGAGCATGTCCGTTCACTGCTTAGAGAGGATTGAAAGGTTTCAGTTGGTTGCCGCTAGGTGCCTCCCTGGTGAGCAGATGAGCTTCCTTCAGTATGTGTCAGGATGACAACCACACAACAGAAGGCCTTTTGTGTTCTCCAGTTCAACAATTGTAAGACTGTGTGACAACTGTGCAGCGTAATTTTTGCAAGAGTATGGCACTGCACCCCTACTGCTCAGAGGATTAGATATTGGCATGAGCAATTTCAACAAACAAGTTGTTTGTGTAAGGGGAAATCAACAGGTCGCCCCCGTGTTTCCGACAAAGATGTTGGGCGCATCCGGAGGAGTATTTTATGAAGTCCACAAAAGTCTACTCATGCTAGCTGAAAGATAGTCATTCCCCATATGACTGTCTGGCGTGTTTTGCAACTGTGTTTGTTATTCAAACCATACAGGACTGAACTCATACACGCCCTATGCCAAGGTGATAAAAAATGATGGTAGCATTTTGTGTTTTAATTTTCGAAAAGAAAATGGAAGATGACACTTTTCTTTCATGCTTAGTGTTGAATGATAAAGTCATGTTTCATCTCCGTGGTACAAAGAAATGCCACAAAGTACGGATATGGAGATCACAGCGACATGCCATACCCGAGCGTGAGAGACACTCCCTTAAAGTTAACGTGTTCTGCACCATTCCCAAGAAAAGGTCTATAGTCAATTCTTCTTTCCTCGAAACACTATCACAGGATTTTATCTTTGAAGATTAATGGGAATGGTGAGTTCATATTATTATGATGGTATGATTGAACTGTACCCATTGTCAACCAGAGCACTAAATAAAAATCAAACACACACAGAACTCAGCAAGACAAAAAATGAAAAAACCTTTTACAAAACCACAGACAAATAATTAGGAAAAGCTGTTTCCTTGTGAATAGAAAATAGATATGTATATAATTAAAAACGACAAAAAGACAGACGAACAACTTATTATTACAAAACAGGACAAACAACCAAAGCAAACCTAAAGAAAAGACAACATGATGACGAAAATGAAAAAACAACACAAGTGAACAAAACAGTGCAAACAGAATATCAGTGGACACAGCTGAACAATAAAAACTCAAAACACACACAAAAACTGGCCAAAAACCACAATGAAACAAGTCAGCAAAAAGTATTCCTTGTCAGATTATAAAACCAAATAAATCAACACTACGAACAACAAAAATAACCACAGAAAAGAATAGATAAACCAACAAAGAGGACACGACAAAAAATAATTGCAAGTCTTCACAACGTTTTGGGGCCTGGAATCTGTTCCCTTCTTCAGGTGAGACGCAGGAAGAACAATCGCAGTTCTGTGTGTTTGCAATTTTTATTTAGCCGCATGGTCGGCAATGGACACAGACCAATCATACCATCTTAATAACAATCACTGGAATCTCATACCTTCAAATGTTGCAGAACTGGCATTTCCCAGTTAAAGGTCCATTTCATTGATTTCATTTTCCAGCAGGATGAAGCACCATTGCACTGGCACGTCCAAGCTCAAACATTCCTGAATGATATTCCGCACCGATGGATCGGTTGTCGGAGATCTGCTGATTTGGCATTACTTCACTGGCCACCAAGTTCGCCCAATCTCATTGTCTGTGATTTTTTCTTGTGGGGGTTTGTGAAGGATTCAGTTTATGTGCTCTTCCTACAACAATGGACGAACCTCAAAACTGCGTCACAGCAGTGACACCAGACATGCTCGCTAATGTGTGGTATGAGTTTGACTATCGTATAGATGTAGGTAAGCTATACATCTGTAGGGAGGCATATTGAGCATTTGTGATAATTATATGCAAAACTTTATTGTCAGACATGTATTTTACTCTTTACCGCATGATTCTCTATTAATTAGTCTAAGATACAGCCTTTTGAAATCTGATGAATCTTTTTGAAACATTGGTATTTCCCAAACACATAACAGAAAACTTACAGATAACTTATTTCTTAACATGTTTGAATAAAATGCTTAAGACAAGTTATGTCAAGTTTTGTGAAAAATACCCATAACCAGCTTGTTTATGTAAGCCATTAGAATTAAAAACATTAAAATGGATCAAACTTACCTCTAAGGAAATCTAAGTGTGTTTTCACAACTGCTTGTGGATCTGAGGCCAAGAAACTAGCACTCCACAAGGGGTTCCCATCTATTGGCTCAGTGACATGTCTGCACAGTTGAGTAGCAAAGCCTCCATCCAGTACCATCACAATGTCATTACTCAACACAGTGCTCATTGTTCAAAACTGCAACACAAACAATTATTTTATTAGCATCCTGACTATCTTGCATTATGCAATTTTGGAAAATTAACACCCATACCCATAAAAATGAAGCCTCAACTCACTGTAATGCAATATATACCTCCTCATTGCAGCCCTACTTTTTTTCTCATGGAAGAATTTTATTTTATTAATATTATTTGAACATTTTACATTGTTCAATTAACACCTGTAAAAAGTGTGAGCAGGCCACTAATCCAATGCAGTATGAAGACTGCCAATTCAACCAGCAACCTCTTTGCTGCTAATTGTATGAACTTATTTTGTTTTGCCCCATAAAAATTAAATTACAATACATAATATTTTCGTAAAATGAAGGGATGAAATTTTTAGGCTATTCAATGTAATTCTCCATGCTGTTTTGCTCTGCATCCACTTTACACTAGAAATGAAATCTTTGACAATCTGGACTTTTAAGTCAGTCTTTTATTGAAGAGGTGCCATCATGCAAGGCCACCACTGCACTGACTTGCTGAGTGTTCATGCATCCTGTCAGGAAGAGAGAACATCACTCCTGGCAAGTAGCTGGGAGAAAATACGATTGCCAGTGCTTACAAAAGCATTACACTGATAACACTCCCACTCCTCTACTACAGAATATCATACATATCACAGCGGGTCTCCAGTTATTATGCTCTCCTGCAAAGTGCGACCCTTATTTTTCAGACATTAAGTGTAACAGGTTGTTGGCTGACTAGGTACTATGATAAAACAAGAAAACTGAATGAAAGACTCTTGATTGTCCACTACTACACTATTTGAGTTTTTCTAGTTGTGGTATATAAGTACAAGAGTGAGTGAAGAGATTTGGGTGGCTCTTAACATTGAGGTCTTGAGATCCACTGACGTTGAAGTGAGGCGAGTATGGAGCAGCGCCGGAATGAAGGGGCGGGGAAACAGGCGATCCCCGAGAAAACCAGCTGACCAGCGGCATTGTCCGGCACAATTTCCACATGCAAAAATCTGGGAGCAACCCCGCCGGGAATCAAACTTGGTTTGCCTAGGTGAGTAGTCTAACTACTACATCACCACTGCCCCTGTAGGTACATGGTAACAACTTGCAGATCGGAGAGTACGCAGTTAGAAGAAGGCTGAGAATATGTCTCAATACCAGCTCTTGGAACTGCAGGTGCAGGAACTTGGGATGGACTATAATGTGCCAAAGTTACACAAATTGCTCATGGAACAGAATTATGTGCTCACTACTGGTCTCTGGGTAAGTCAAACAAACAAATGAGCTTCATAAGTACTAGATATACAAGGGCTGCAAAAGTGTCTGCTTTCAGGGCTGGCTGGTTGGACTGAAGATTGATAAGCAAAATGCATGACAATAGACCCAGACCACAGGTAGGGAGTCCAGTGGATTTCCTCAGCCAGATACAAGGAAGAGAAACAGAGCAGCATGGCCCAAGCACTATTAGGTGCATGCATTACATTAGCATGGAAGGTCCTAGACCTACACAATTGGAAAGTGTAGATGGTAGAAGTCACTACCTATGCTGAGGAGCAATAATGTAGCTACCGCCGTTTCCTATCTCTTCAGTAAGTAGGCTACAAGACAGGATCAAGCTGATTCCTTCCCCTTTCCTGGATATCGAGTGTTCCCCTGCTAGGGCCTTGTTGCTGTTTGGGAGCACTCAAAAATAAAAAAAGACCTCAGTATCCCAGAATTCAAGTGGCTGTCATGACTGCGAGAGGAAGGGAGCAGTTTGTAAGGTATATCACACAGTAAGATGGCCTTCCCTTGCTAAACTTCTGAATCCGCTGGTAAAAACAAAAAAGGAATGGGCCACCATCCTACAAGTGACAAAGAAACCACAAGCTGTGACAGTAGTCATGAAAAGAAGGAGCCACTCCCTTGAATTGGGCCCCAAGGAGGGTGCCCCTCCTGACAGCTCCTGAGATGGGCTGCAGAGCAATGACAGAAGGCAAGAACAGAGAAAGAAGCCTATTTGCCACAGCTGAAGGACATCATGACAATATTACTGCCACTGTTGCCCATTCTAAATGGTATTTCTGGCTGCAGTCCCATTTACTATTCTTGATAATTACCAAAAGTTGTAGACTTTCCTTTTGCAAAGCTTAGGCCTACCATGTTGAAAAAATCCCAGCACCTTATAATTTGGCTCATGGATTGTGTTAAGAAAAATAGATATTGTACAATGTGAAGAAAAAATGTGTTGTTTACATGTTCTGCCATGTTCTTATATGCCCTACAATGCCAAACTGACATAAATAAAATTAAATTAAACATGTAAATTAAATTAACACACTCATTTCAAAACATTTTGATTCAGTTTAAATGCAAATTTTGGGGAACATGGATTGTAGTGGATGCTTTTGTGGATCTTTTTGAATTTCACCTTGTGAAGTGTTGCATCTAAATAGTGTTCAGAAGTTGATTAAGTGTGAATGTGTGATTTTTTAATTATGACCTATGTTTGACCTAGTCTTTTTGAGTGCACAGAGGATCACTATGTGGATGACAATTCAATGGGTCACAAATAGTGATTATTTTCTGTCACAATGGTCCTTCAACAGATATTGGTCATAAAAAATAAAATAAGGTGCAGCCTAATGTTCAGAAGAATTTTTTGGCCAGTCACAAGGTCAGAAATAAGTTGTATGTTGCCATTATTTGTAAATTGAAAAATACTTGTTTAATATGGGTCAAATGTGCCATTTTCTCCACATAATATCATCAACATTTGTGCTGTTTACAGTCATGAGGTGAGTACTACAGTGTTTTAGATGATGATGATGATGATGATAATAGTTGGTGTTTGTACTTTGTTTGTTACAGGTTTGCCACTGTTGGGATTTTGTACTTACTGCAAACTAGCTTCAGAGACATAAATTCATGTAAAATGTTCGCCACTCTGCTTTGTGGAGCATGAGTGATGAATAGTGCAGAGGGCACGCTGATTTACCTGCTTCATATGTTTTTACTTGATTTGTATGTATCTGGTAACGTCCTATGAAGCACATTTTTAAGCATGTCCTCCGTGCTCACTATCACTCGCACTCTGGGAAGCAGTGTGATGCAGATTTTGTTTGAATTCACTTTCCTGGAGCCATTTATTGTGGTATTTCTGCCGATTTGTACTACTTTTACGCCACAATTTTCTTGATATGCACAGTCCTCCCCACAATTACAATTTATAGTTATGTATATTCACGGTTACTTCCTATAGTTCTGAAGCCCTGCTAAGGTTCTACTTTCCGAATATTCCTCCATCTCGTGCAAACAAAGCTTAACCAAGACTAGAGAATTACACCAAAGGGACAGAGCACTACATTTGTCCACACACAATGTAATAACATTTTGCATAGGAACTATTTATTTCTAGGCATTGCCAGCATACCTATTTTCTCCCCGTTTTTATTTACATCAATCATAAATGAAATATTATAAACACCTCACAAAAAGTTCAGGAATTATGTGATATGGCGGTTTGGGTGGTGGTAGGAGTTATGTGGTTTTCTGTGATCAACAGAGAGTGAACATGCCTGGGACAAGCTGAAAACAACCGTTTATAATCATCCACAACCTCCAGAAACACTTACAGATCTCATAAGAGTTGCCCAAATGGAATGGAACATTTCTCCACAAAGATACATCAACACATTGATTGCAGGCATGCCACAGCATGTTAGGGATTTGTACAATGTACATGGAGGCCATAAACGGTAGTAAGCGTATTCAACTTCTACCTTAGGTTAATACCTAATGTTTAGGTGAAACTTAAAAATTACTACACAACAAAATGTTGCAAATATGTAGCCTACCTGATTTTATAGTATTTAAGGGGGTAATTATTAAGTTTAGGGGCTTTTCTGAAATAACAAACAAAAATTCAAGATTAGGTATATTTCCACTCTACTAATTATGCAGAACACGAATATACTAGGGGCATTAACGTCCAACTAATTTCGTAATATGTGCCCACCTAACCTAACAGAACCTAACCCCACGATGGGTGAATCAATATTTAACATTTTTAAACTAACCTAGGAAAATACCATGGGTTTTACACTAACCTAGGATAGTAGAGTTTTACACTAACCTAGAATAGTAGGGTTTTACTCTTAAGTACGAATGTAGGATTGTAGGGATTTAAAGGAACCATAAAACACACCAAAAGAATGTAAATTGGCTCACCTAGGTAGGGGGCTGGTATAATTCCTCTGACGTTAATAGACGTAAACAAACATATTTGGCAAGTTTTTTAAATATGTTCTTCTTATTTTAACATTGCGCCCTCTTGAATATGAACAAGGTAAGCTGTGCAGAACACATTAATACAACTTTTGTTCGTCAAGGACGTATCGTTCAGAAACGTAAACAAACTGGCTATACTGCTCATTTTTCAATTTTGTTCAATTTTTTTTATGTTGTACTTATTTTAAAGTTACGCCCCTAGTATATTCGTGTTCTACGTGATTAGTAGAGTAGAAATATACCATAATTTTGAATTTTTGTTTGTTATTTCAGAAAAGCCCCTAAACTTAATAATTACCTTCAAGGGATATTAAAATTCTATTTGTGATATTTTAACTGTTATTGTGAAGTATTTTTATTGAAACCGGTAATTTTTGGTTGCATATCTGTTGTGTGTTTCCAACCCAACATGATTTTTTTATAGTTTGTAGCTCATGTAGCCAGCAATGCAACATAAGCATTTTTTTGGGGATGGAGTGATGAGGGAAGCAGTTTCGGTAAACAATTTATGTTTTTTTAATAAATTTTTATCCCACAACTTCCACTATTTTTAATACTCTTTATTATCACTGAATTCTTTTATAATGTAGAACGAATCAATAAACGCGCTTTTGAGAAATTACAGCCACTTATATATATACACAAAATATGACTGCTTTCATAAGCAGAATGACCCAATTTCCATTCTCGGATTTCGCAAACGTTCAAAATTAAACAGCCAAACCTGCCATACGTATTTCTCTACATTAAGTGTTTTTGTTTACCACACACACCAGGTTTAGCAATTGTTTTTTTTTTTTTTTTTTTTTTTTAATTTTTCCCTTAACATAGTTACGTTAAAATATAATTACAAAAGAGACAGCTTTCAAAATTCATTGAAGCAACATTTCGCCGCCGTAATTTTTTTCCTCAGTACTGCAACGAACACTTCGAATAATCCAATCGATCATTGTAACAATATATACAGTACAGTTTCCTGTAAATATGGGGGCGTTAACTACAACATGCTGACGTTTACGGCAAATAATATGTAAAATTATAACATATAAGTATACATTCAAATCCTTTTGGCATCTACCTGTATTTCACATCGATCCTAGAACTATCTATCCTCTATGAAGAGTACTGATTCACTGCACTGCACTGCGGCTTGCAAGCACACTATCATTTGGTCCTGGCGCGTCGACCGGCCTACGGCAACTGGTGGCTATTTCTGGAAGCTGTGACGTGTGCGGTACTGCATAACACGATAAGATGAACAAGCATCAAGTCCAATTGAACATTCGTTATCATTGTTGGTACAGACGAAATAAGTCAGTTGCTTAACAAGGGGAGGCAGGATGCGCATTTCTCGCCATACCCTTTAAATTATATAGGGCTTTATGGCACCCGCCCGACCTTTCTGTCCACAAAAATGTATTGTGATAATATTTACAATCTCTTTCTGATATTGTGATGGTGGTGCTTTACGATCTTTTTAGCGGCCGATTCTCCCTGTTTTCGTGGGCGGGCAACGTCGGATAGACCAAAAAAGGAACGTGGAAAAGAGTTTGCGCGTTGGCAANGCCGAGTGTCCGTCATGATGTGCACTTTCGTTTTCTATTCCGTGTTTTATCCATACATAAATCATTCACGTATCATCTCAACACCATGGAAAGCACATAGGCCCGCAAATTACCATGTAATTAATTTGTTGTGAGAGCGGACCACTCAATTTACGCGACGCGATGACGATGTACTTCTTATGATTCTGGTTGGTGTCCTGTGGCATTGTAGAGCAGATTATTCTCTATGCCGAAGAGACTAAAGAACTGGTATGTCGATTCTGCTATGATACACACACTAACCAGGGAAGGATGAACCACTTGGCCATTGTACAATTCAGCAATATATGTTGACAGTTCCTTGATTACAGATTATTTCTCTTTTGTAGCATGTGTTATATAGGGAGCAAAAATGTTTAGGAAGAAGCCAAAAGGCTTGCCTCTTATAATGTTGGAGCGGTTGTTTCACAATCTTCGCAACTGAAGTACTAACAAGTCATTCGCGTAACTAGGGGATTTCCCTGTCATCGTCGCTTCATATGGATTGATGGGCATGCTCTCCCAATAAATTAATTACATTATCATTTCGGGTAAATATGCTTAGGCTTGTGTATGGCCTCTGTGTTTTCCACTGTGTTCTGAATGAGACATGAATGATTCATGAATGAATAAAAACAAAATATTCGGGAAGAAAAATGAAAGTTCATGGAATGATTTAGTTATTGTAAAATAAATATGAATTAAAATTTTGATATGCGTCATGGTGTTCAATTCTCATTTTTTTTCTGGTGAGCCCCCAAATCCCGTGCACCCCAAGACAGCCGCAGGGGCACCCCATGAAAGCTCTTCACATCGATCCCTGTCTCGGGTGGCCTGCCCGCATAAACGTTAAGAAGCAGCTCCAAAAAAACTTCGTCCCTTTGTTCTGGGAGGAGGGTTGGCGGGAGAGGAGAAATTTTACTCCTGCCTCCTGGCTGTTTTTTTCTGAAGGCAGGATTTCGCAATGGGTAACTTGACCTAGGGGGCTCTAGGGACCTATTCTTTGATTTTTTTACTTAGTTTTATTTTTTGCAGACTATTTATATTTTTTTCAATTTGAGCAGTTAGTTTTGTTAAAAGTTGTCCCAGCTCGATCAGAGAATACGCCGGTCGTGGTACTGGAGCCCCGCCTGGACTCTTCTTTCGCCTTGAATGCCACTTGGTAGAGACGGATAAAGTTCCTTGTTGTCCTGTCCCAGATCTACCAGCAGCGCTCGTGGTGGATGGAAACCCACGTCTTGCATGACAGTGGCCACACTTCTAGCCGAGGCCCAGGCACGATAACCGCCCTGCATGAAGACAAAGTGCTAGGGTTCTCGACTATTCTTCTTATTCTGTGTTGCAGTGGCTTCTTGTGGCCGCTGCGAGGGCTGGCTTGAGACGGCTGCGTCTCACGAACCCTCTTCTTAACGGAGATAATAGTATGGATGGCAGCGCAGGCAGGTCGCAGCAGAACTGGGCGCATCTTCTCCGCAGGCCACAACGATATTGGTCTCTGGGAAGGCTCTAGAAAATGGATTCGTACAGTTTTATTTTTTAAAAGCAGCAGTAAACGTTTTTGTACTCCTTATGGCCCCTTTTAATGAAAAAGTGTGTTTGCCAAAAACGAATTTCTTGGAGTCACCAGAAATTCAAGATGGCTGTCAACACTATCCTCAGTAATAGAAAAATTTGTGATTTGGTACATACCTTAAAGTTTGGGATGTATTTTTGTGATATTGGTGTCGCATAATGAAAATATATAACGGTTAGTGATAGGTAACTAGATAATGAGAAATTAAATATGGCGGCCAAGAAAGTCATCCAAAAGTTTAATATTTCCAGTCAAATGTAGGTTTATTGTTATTAATTTTTTTGGATTTAAATTTAAAATACTATCATTAACATAGGAATGGATCACAGAAGGCGTGGTTTGTATAACTTAATAACACCTAAACGTTTCCAAAGTGAATCCTACATTGGGCAACAGTGATCTTGTCATGTTACATCCCTATTATAAATAACCTCATTTGGCAATACTTGTAGACTAACTAATATGGAGCAGCCGATTATTGTTATTGATTTCGAAATGAGTAATAAAAATTAAGTCTTAGAAAATATGTAATATTATGTAGCTTGTTAGTGGTAGGCGATAGTTATACATGCTTTTTATAGTGTTGGAAGTGCAATAATGAGGTTATTAACATGGTTAATTGTTCCAGGTTTTGAGTTCGAGTCCATGGAATTAGAGGATGCCGAATAGATTAAGAAAATTAAACCAATGGCATCTATTTTTCATCCTGCAAATAAACCCCGTACTGAAGATGACTTTCCTGTATCATGCCTTATATTTGATGCTGACGACCACAGCAACAGAAATGATTTGATGAGAGGAACTGTACATGGTTTAAATAAAGTCCAAGTATGTTTAAAGAAATGTAAGAACTTGCAATCTGTTGACTCTGAATTTGGTGATTGCATTACACAACTAGAATTACGCATCAGTAGAAAGTTGTTATCTAATGCTACATTTTGGCATTAAAGCCAGTTTACCCATCAAGGCCACGTTGGTAGGTTAGAAAAAAGTAGAGAAATTTAATCAGGCAGAAGAATGTCATGGTGATAAGAAACACGAAGACAAATCTTAACAGCAAGCGAGGATCTCAATGCGATCAACAGTTCGTGAAGTAAATTGGCAGTTCTGCATTTTTGTCAGAAGGGAATAGACAGCAAAAGATTATGTCAGGGTTTTAACATTTGAATCAAGTAAAAGTATTCATAACTTAGCAGAATACAACCAAGCACAGAAATGTCGAATCGGAGCGGAAGTATTCATTGCTGTGGAAGCACACTACCACCCAAATTTCCGCCGGAGTGAAGAGAATGCTAAAAAACTAGAAGATATTGAAGAATCACCTGATACTTCAGAAAAGTCTACACTTAAAAATGCCATCCTTTCTGAATTAACTGCTAAACTTGACCAAGGATTTAGTTCTGGAAACATTTACAGTGTGACTGATGTAGCTTCTAGGTAGTGAATTGATTGAAGAGAGAACTGGGGAATATGGTATTACCTGTAACAATGATATGAAAAGAATTACGCAAGACATTTATGGATCTAAAATACATTTTCAGAAACGCATTTGTCGAAACCTACCTGTATTAGTCTTTCCAAGGAAAATAACAACAATGGAAGTTGTAGAAGCTATAATGGCTCAAGACACAAGCGACAGCGTTAAATTGAAAGAAATAATGTCGGATACTAGAAACATATTCTATGCAGCAAAGAAAATTTAGATAAGACCTCGAACTTCATCCGGGGATTGAAGATTGCAATAATTTAACTACCGAAGCATAACGCCTATGTGTACCGGACTGTTTTTATACATTTCTATGGGTTCTACTTTCTGATGACGATGGTGACGATGACGCACTTGTTGGTGACTCTGTTAAAAGCTAACTTAATAACCAAATTATTTTGTTAGGTCAGGACATTCATTACGCTTCATCAAAAGGAAAAAAAATTTACACCAAAACAAATCGGTACCGGCTTGCTTATTCACCAAGCTTCAAGATCGAAACCACTTTTAATTATACTTCATGTTGCTGGAAGCAGTGTTTCTTATGATATTGTTTGGTGCATTGATACTAATATCGCTAAGAAAACTTTGGAGAGATTAATAGAAAACAGTGTTGTTGTGCCTGAAAATCTTGAGCCAAAACGATTTGTTCATTATGCAGCAGACAACATTGACATTCTAGAGGATATTTTAGATGGGAGACAAACTTTCCGTGCCACACAGATCGTTTCATATGAAGAGGGTCCACCTCGATTGACATCTTCACCTTTGCTATTGGGGAGAAATAACTCTTTGAAAAATGTACCTGGAGATTTTAGCAAGCTTGTCCCATCTAAATTCTCAGCATCAAAGCAATACACAGTTCCAGCAAAACAAATCAACATATTTTCTGTTGCTGAAAGGAGGTCAATGTTTCCACCGATAAAATACCTAATTTGGCTGACTAGCTGAATATGCTTACAAAATGATAGCGATAATGTAATTCTTTCATGGACTGCATTCAACCAGTGTGTTTCAGAGAATAGGAAACCGAAAACTACCATAGACTACTGTCCCATAATTCCTAATAATCCAGCCCATGAATACGACACACTTTGGACCGTCATTACAAGGTGTAAGATGATTTCTCACCACCTGAAACAAGACTGTACTGTAATTACTTTTGATGAAGATCTGTACTCTAAAGTAAAAATATTGATGTGGTTTCACACAGATGAGACCCAGAATGTCATTCCTTTACTAGGTGGCTTTCACTCCATACAGGTCTACTTAACTGCAGTTGGGGAGCAGTATGCTGGTTCAGGCCTTGAAGACTACTGGGTAGAGTGGAATAGTTTCAGAAACAACAGCTTCTGCTATAATGAAAGGGAAGCACTACAATCGTTGTGTGCGAACTGACAAGATAACATTTGAGGCTTTGTGGAGAGCTCTAATGTAATATTTCAGAGTTTGGCTTTCTAATAAGAGCCAAGCTGTTGATCTCAACACAATTGATGAGCTATCAACATATATTTACGAGGACTTCAAAAGTAAAAACTTCAATATAATTTCTACAGATGCTCAGAGACTGCCTGGTTATCTGCAATCTATCGTTCAACTAGGTGCATTCATTGAAGAGAACTCTTCAAACAATACATTCAAATGTTGGCTTCTATTCCTAGAATTGATTGCAATACTACTGAACTTCATCCGTGCATCTCGAGAAGGAGACTGGAAAAAATATGTCATATTTCAAGGAAATGTTGAAATTGATGGCATTTCATGACCATGTAGATTACATACGACGGGGTTCTGCATTAATTGTATATATGGAGAACCTAGAGAATGATTTTCCCCACCCTTTACGAAAAGTTTCGTAAAATAAATTTCAGCATCAAAACGACAGACAAATAATTTGTGAGAATCCCGACAGATCAAGCAATCGAGCATGTTAACAAAGTCTGTAAGACCTCTGGAGGACTTGACAATATAACAGTAAGAATATAAGACTGAAGAAAGAAGCAGAAGATGCACTGTGCTTGCAAGAGCAGTGTGAGAGATTTAAAGTGTTCAGCTCTTCTCAGGAATCAGTGATTTACATCTCGACTGGTGATGTCCTGCCCAATTAGCATGCAGAAAAATCAATTAAAGCACGAATATTGGGGAAGAAATTATTATTTCATTGATACATGAGAAGTTTGGGCCAGATGCAAGAGAGCATCTACAATCATCTATCAAAAAATCTAACATGAAGACTTTCAAGGGCATTACTTCCGGGTTATCAATAAAATGGAAAAGCAGCGAGAAGAGTGACACGATGATTCAACAACAACTGATTGCAGCTGTCTTCAGGTAGGCCAGTTGATATAAGCAAAATTCTAAAACATGAACTTGTCAGTATTCCACCATCTATATGAATTCCTGATGGTTCACTTAACGCAGCACACACAACCCCTCTTTCCGATATTTTGATGGATGGAAACTGCGTTGATATAATTTCTTCAAACCCTGGAAAAACTGCTTTGATTGTTGATGGCATGTCTGTCGTTCGAAGGCTTGGAATGCCAAAAAATGCTAACACCTTTGGGGACCCAGCAGAAATATATTTCAAGTATTTAACCATGAACAGAAATTACAGTAGAATCGATGTTGTTTTTTACAGGTATGTGAACAAGCCAACAATAAAAGACACCACAAAGAGCTGTAGGTCAAGTCAACTGAAAAAAGGATGGAAGATATTTCGACTGATGCAATCGTGAGTCGATACCCGACCGCAGTGGCGAACAAAGAGCCGTGAACTGATGACGTGCTTGCTGTACAAGGTATGTTAACTTCATATTTGTCCAACAATGTCATATAATTTTTGGACAAAATTGAATAGGTGTATAATATTGTAGGTATATAATAGAACTCCGTTATATTTTTTGTGAATTAACGTCCAATTCAACAATGTTTTTAAGGACTCGACGCGTGCATCACACAATTCTAACCTGAAATTAAACAATAGTTTTGTGTTACTGTGCGTGTTGGGTAATGGCGGACGATTTCAGTGGGGTAATCCCGACCGTCCGCAATCACCCCTCAACAATCAAACTATTATTGTTTATTTTATAATATATGTCTAACAGTCAACCGCTGTGGGCTGATGGTAATGATGATGGATTTTGGTTAACATTATTGTCAATAAATAAAAACATGATATACTATTGCTATTATATATAAGTGTTCCTCCTCTGCCTGATTGGGAGCAAAGAAAAAAACATAGAATGTTCAGCCGCTTTTCTGTGTGTCTGTGGATTTTGTTTTGTTTGTTTGTTGTCTGCTTTCTGACCTGTACCTACGTAAACTTGTTTGTTAATTACAAATGTATATATCTACTCAAATATATTTCAGATGCCATGGAATTACCAAAGAAAGACGGAGACTAAATACAAATTAGAAGACTTAGAAAGAGCCATTCGGGATGTCAATAACAAAACACTTTCACTAGGAAAAGCAGCTGCTACGTATTCTGTTCCAAAAAGTACGATACACGACCATCTGAAGAAAGAAGTTATATAGGAACCAAAAACTGGAAGAAAGGCTATATTTTCTGAAAAACAAGAAAGAGAAATAGAAGAATGTATCATAAAATGCAGTAAGCTATTTTATGGTTTAACTATAGAATGGTGAGGAAAATAGTNCGGAAAATAGCTTACACATTTGCCGATGTAAATAATTTAAAGCACAATTTTGACAAAACATCCAAACTGGCAGGAAAAGATTGGTACTACGGATTTAAAAAAAGGCATCCTAATATTTCGCTACGTAAACCTGAGTCCACTTCTATCAATAGAATTACAGCTTTTAATGAAACAGAAGTGAAAATGTTCTTCAACAACTTGGAAGCTTTGCAAACAAAACACCACTTCGATGCTAATCGTATTTACAATGTTGACGAGACAGGCATATCTAATGTCCAAAGAAATGCAAAAATTTTAGCACCAAAAGGTCAAAAACAAGTCGGCATGGCAGCAAGTGGTGAAAGAGGCACTACAACAACAGTTGTTTGCTCATTTAGTGCTTCAGGAAGATATGTTCCTCCGTTGTTTATTTTTAAGAGGAAGCGAATGAATGCTCAATTGTTGTGTGGAGGCAATGCTGATATTATAGCAACCGTTAGCGATTCAGGTTGGATCAACGAGAACCTATTCGTAGATTGGTTACACCACTTCATCTCCTATGCTAAGCCAACTGTTGCAGAACCAATTCTACTTATTCTAGACAATCATGAAAGTCACGTTAGTCTTGGTTGCTATCTGCTTTGTCGCCAGAATGGAATAATAATGTTATCGCTTCCACCACACACATCACATCGTATGCAACCACTGGACTTGACATATTTTGGACCTCTCAAGACTTCATACAACAGAGAATGTGACTTGTACATGGCTTCAAATGTAGGCCGAAAAATTACACAGTATGAAGTTGTCGAACTTTTCACGAAAGCCTTCAATCGCATCAGCAATATAGAGAAAGCAGCAAACGGTTTCCGGGCAGCTGGTATTTGGCCAATAAATACAACCAAATTTGATGAATATTTCATAGATGCGATGTCACCACCTGAAAATCCCATTGGCAAATTGCAAAGTGACATATCAGTGACACCTGATGCGCAAATAGCATCGACATCAAATGTGCAAAGAGAAGTGACACTTGATACGCAGGTGCAGCAGAGACTAGTAACCCCTGCAGCTGCTGGACAAATCAATCCCACTTGAAGATATTGTTAATGTAGGGTTTGACGGTGTACAGAAAAGTAAACAAACTGTCAGAAAAAAACATTCAGTGATAATAACTAGTACTCCTATAAAAGATATTTTAGAACAAAAAGAAGAAAGGAAGAAAACTAAAGAGCACACCAAAGGGAGTGAAAAGACTGTAAGTTCCACTGAAGGTAAGAAAGGTGTGAAGAATCTTAGAGCATTTTCAAATGATAACATTAAGACAAAGATTCAAGAAAAGGACATACCGCGCAAAAAAAAACAAAAAAAAACAAAGACCAATGAATGAGATGCGAAGGACAATCAGTATTATTGCCTAATTTGTGACGAAGAGTATGAAGATCCTCCCAATGGAGATTGCATAAAATGCTATAAATGTAATTTATGGGCCCACGAAAACTGTACCAAGGGTGAAAGTACATCAAGAGGATTTATATGTGATTTATGTGATGATTAGACTATGTCCGTAATTACCCCACGTGCTTTGGGGTAATCCCGGACACCAAGGTTTTGTTTTGTTATTAATATTTGATTTTATGTTGGAAATTATCTAAGTTGATTATGAGAACTTACGATTGATTAGTTTAAGTGACCTGTCAGTAATAAATAACAGTAGTAACTTTATTTGGTTACGTTTTATTTCAGTTCTCCCTTAAGTGTTCGCAATTACCCCACTCACCCCTACAGATATTTGCCAGATAGAAAAACAGACATGGGACGGATATATCTACATATTCACACTGTATGATGACTATACCTGCTTTAAATATGTTTATTTATTTATTTTAAAAAACACGGACACTGCTGACATAATTAAACAGTTTGTTTCAGAAGTTGAAGCAAAATGGACCCTGCCAGTCTACAAAATAAGATCAGATTCAGGAGGTGAATTTGCCAACGAAAACCTACTGAATTGGGCGAAATCCAAAGGAATCGTCATGGATTTTACTATCGCACATACTCCACAGCTGAACGCGAAGGCTGAACGACTGAACAGATCTCTCATGGACAAGACTGGAGCCCTGCTCTTCCAATTCGCGCCTTCCAGCTGACATGTGGGGAGAAGCTGCCAGAGTAAGTTGCTATATTTTAAATCGCAGTACTACGAAAAGCCTTACAGACAATAAGACGCCTTTCGAAATGTGGTTTGGAAAGAAACCTGACTACAAGAAGATGCACATTTTTGGATGTACAGCTCATGCTAAAATATTGACCAGACTTAAAAAACTAGACAGTCGCAGCAAGAAATACAGTTTTGTGGGATATGCGCTAAATGGATACCGCTTATAGAACGAAAATGCTCGAAAAATCATTCATGATCGAGACTTGATTTTTGACGATGTGATTCTTAGATCCAAAAATTAACCTACATACGATGACGTCACCATAACCACTGTAATGGAAGAAAACCAAGAAAACAACCCAATACCTATAGAACAAGAAAAAGAAGAAGACGATCAACACCAGAACTCAAAAGAAAACGAATACGATTAAGAAGAAGCTCAGATCCAGGCAACTAATGACGAAAACAACAAGAACGAGTCCGCATACGAAGATGCAGAAGAAGAGGCACAACAGGAAGAAGGAGAAACTTCGGAAAGAGGATGTCGAACAAGAAAAATCACAAAATATCTTCAAGACTACGTGCTGCTTACCTATCAAGAAGACGTAAATGGACCAAATTCCGCGGAATGGAAAAAGGCCATAGAAAACGAGAAGTCTTCACTAAAATAAAAAAACGAAGTTTTCAAATTTATGCCAATTAGCGAACTGAAAGGCAAGAAACTTATCAGCAGCATATGGGTTTTCAGGCAAAAAGAAAACGGCCAACTTAGAGCACAACTAGTTGCTCGCGGATGCGAACAACGAGAAGGTGATTATTTTGATACTTTCTGTCCTGTCGTGAACACCAATATACTTCGTTTCCTGCTCGCCTGTGCCAAAGCTACCGAAAAAATTGTGAAGACATTTGATGTTGCCAGTGCTTTCCTACATGGGCAATTGTCAGAAGATCTATATTTGAAACTTCCTGAAGGATTTGAAGAGGAAAAAAGCAAAATTTGCCGTCTTCAAAAATCTTTATACGGCCTAAAACAAGCTCCAATCAACTGGAACAGAAGATTCGTTGATTTTTTCTTAAAAACAAAGGGAATATCTCAGCTATTTACTGACAAATCAGTTTTTAAAATTAATGATAATTCGTTGATTCTAGCTCTTCATGTGGACGATGGACTTGTCATAAGGAAAAACGAAAAGACATTGAGAACATTTCTTCTGAAACTTGGAAGAGAGTTTGATACAACTTTTGAAAATGAGCCGAAAAGTTATATCGGAATGGAGTTGAAAAACGACTCGGAAAATTTCTCTATTCATCAACGGAAATACACCGAGAAGATACTCAGTGAATTTAAAATGGACTTGTCAAAAGGCGTCAGAACTCCTTCTACGCCGACTACGCCCCATACCGGGAAGCTGTAGGAAGTCTACTATTCCTGTTAAACCGAACCAGACCTGACATCACTTTCTCTGTGAACGCTGCTTCAAGAAATGTTGAAAATCCTAAAGAAGAATATGTTATGAAGGTCAAAAGAATTTTCAGATACCTTCAAGGCACTAAAAACACGGCAATTAAATACTCAAAAGGCGAAAATTACCTACAACTAGATGCTTATTGCGATTCAGATTACGCAAACGATACAAAAACTCGTCGAAGCACCAGTGGATTCGTCATACTATACTGTGGTGGAGCTATCTCGTGATCAACAAGACGTCAGCCAATTGTTGCTGTCAGCACAGCTGAAGCAGAATTTATAAGTGCCAGTGAATGTGTTAAGGAAGTGCTTTTCCTAAGATCTTTGTTTAAAGAGCTCACAAATCAAAATCTGGATGTGAAGCTGCACATTGATAATCAGAGTACGATCAATATGATCAAAAATGGCTGTGATGCTAAAAGGTCTAAACATATTGATATTCGATTTAAATTCACACTTGAAAAAGTCAACCAACATAATTTTGTTCTAAAATATTGCCCTACCGAAAATCAAATAGCAGATATCTTCACTAAATCCTTGACTCCAGCTATCTTTGAGAAATTGAGAGATAAATTTTTGTTTTTCCAGAAATAAAAAAAACTTGTTGTTAAAAACTGAAAACTTGATTGATTGTATTAAAAAAGATTTGACTTTGTGAAAAGAAAATTTTGTTGCTTTGTATTTTTCCTAACGTCTACAACAAATTTTTCTTTACACCTACTTGTATAATGGTAATAAGTATGCCTTGTTGTATGCATTTCTCTTATTGATGTTACAGTTAACTAAACTTCAAATTTAAGACTAGATTAAAACCTAGAACTGTCTGTAAAATTCAATGAACCAGTTACTTGTTTTTAAAAGAAAAATTGCAAATTTAAGGGGGAATGTTGGAGAGTAAATTTGAATTACCGCAGCTAAACTTGTAAAGCCTGTTTCTATTGATCGGCCATCTTGACTTTTCAGCCAATAACAGTGCTTTATATACAATACTGTTATTTTCTAAAGTGATAAATACTGAATACGTGTGTGAGCATCGTCTCCTAATAAAACTAATATAAAACAATAAAAACTGTGTCCGAGTTAAATTCAAAACCTTCACACAAGACGGATTTTACGAGACAGGAACACATCTTTACCTACAAAATTGGGACGATTCATTAACAACACTGAAAATTAATCTAACCTCATCATATTTCTCGCTGAACAACTTATTATTCATGCTCAAGCTTACACTTACATTGAGTATATTGATGGTGGACTTCCAGAAGGCGATGTTTTACACTCTAGTAATGGAGACATATCCATGCTCTACTTTCAACAAGAAGAGGCTGACACACGATTGATACTGCACAGTTTACATGCTCTACAAAAGGTTACTCAACATTAGTTATTCAGTCTGATGATACGGATGTTCCAGTGCTTTTGATATGGCACGATCTAGCACTAAACATATGGATGCAACGAAGTAATCCAACCAGGTACGTAAATATTTATGACATTGCTTTGAAGTTGGGTCCAGAAGTGAGGAACGTTCTTCTTGGTTTTCACAGTGTCACTGGGTGTGATACAGTTAGTCAATCCCGTGCTGTTGGGGAAAAAACCGCATGGAAGATCTTTACACTGCAACCACAACTGTTAAAAAAACTTAGGGTTGTCCAATGATGTCTCTTTTGAAAATGTAGAACTGTTTGTTTGCAAACTTTATAACTCGTCAACAACTGTTACCAGTGTCGATAAACTGCGGGTGCAAATCTTCCAAAAAGGAAAACCAATAAACAAGCCACCCCTTACAAGTGATACTTTGAAGCTTCATGTCCAACGAACCAACTATCAGTCCTTGGTACGGGCTACAGCTGTGGACAGGACCCACTTGCCACTGACTGTGGATGGAAGCTAGAAATTACACTTTCAAGTCAATATTTATGACACGAGACCCTTCACCTAAGGAGTACCTGAAGATAACATCATGCAGATGTCTCAAGAAGTTATGTGATGGTTCNTGACACGAGACCCTTCACCTAAGGAGTACCTGAAGATAACATCATGCAGATGTCTCAAGAAGTTATGTGATGGTTAGTGCTCATGTAAGCTCGCTGAAGTTTCGTGTATTTCGGCATGGCCATGTTTTGGAAAACAGTGTTTAAATCCATACCAGGTAACCAGTGAAGGCAACATAAGTGATGAAGAAGAATTTTGATATTGCTAAATAAAGAATAAAACCACACAGCTGACTATTGATGACATTTTGACTGGGAAATATCTTCTTACTTAATTAAATCTAGAAACATATTCAAATCCATATATTAATTTTGGTAATGTCATACTCATACTGTACATAAGCTACCTATATAACCTCGGATGAAAATGAATTAAGTAAATTAGTTCTGATTCCTTGTGAAGTTGAGTGGAAATCAAACAATTTCTAAAATATTAAATTGGTTTGTGCACTCTAAAAACCTATCAACACCAAGTATAACATTATATCTTTATGAATATTTTAAATTATTGAATGACTTTATAAATGGTCCACTATATAAAATAACTAATGCCCTAGTCACCAGACTAAATTTTTAATGTAATATTTGAAATCGACAACCCTTAAACATAGCATACGATACACAAGTTGAGATTATTGTGCAGTTCCGAAATAATCAATTTTCAAGTAATGATATAGTCCGCCATATTGGCTCTGTAGCTCCTCCAAGATTTTCAAAGCTGGCAAACTCACTTTTTGCTTTGGTTGTTTCATAAGTAATACAAAAAAACACTGTTGCTGCTTTAAGGAAAGAACATTCTATGGATTGACAACTTTTATATGATATTTTACTGTTGCTTGAATTTTCTGTTTGGTTGTTGGAACAGGCAACAGGGCAGTATGGACCATTGTAACCTTGGCTGCCCCATGCCCTGTAGTCTACGTCTCCTTCTGTGCTGGTCGTCTTCTTGGCGTCTGTGCAGTGGACTACACTGCGGGCTGCACAGACGCCTCAGACTGCACTGCAGACTTGCTGCAGTAGGCTGGCCGTACAAAATAATTCTCGGAGCACGACATAGTATTTCCAGTGCACTTAGCCTTCACCTCGTGTTTGATGCGGACCGCCAGATTTTCGATACGGGGCGGGCCCCACAAACTGCATCGATGCTCTGGAGCTCGCACTCAAGTGCTGCTACGTCTTCGCCGCAGCAGACCAACCACCCGCTGTAGTCTTCCTTGTTGGTGTATTAAACTAGGCAGATGCTGCGATTTTTCATGAATTTTTCAGAAATTACGTGGATTTTTTTTTTCAAGTCTTGCCGGTTGTCTCATTGGTGGGGTTGTCCATAAAAATGCGACCCAGGTGTACGGCCCGCAGGTATTTCTCACGGGGGTAGAGGGTATCTTCGTATACGTCCTTAAGGAATCTGCCTGGGTATGCCGCTGAACAGTGCGTAAAGCTCCAGCAGAAAACATTTTATTAGAAAACCGTCCAACGTATCTGAGTGAGGTCTGCTTATGAAGATCATTTACGAAATATTACGCATCTGTATATGTTTTTAAGTTCTTCCATTTCTTTCTTAATCATGTTTTTGTGATAGTAAAAATGGTTCAAACGGGTGTTTTCACTGTCATTTTTAGGTCTGAACATACCAGTACAAAACATTTAAAAAAAGGTTTGGAGACATGCGTCTAAGCTTTATTTTTATTATTACGCCATAAAATGGTAGGGTTTCCACTGAAAGTCTCATAGAGGCGCTTTATCAATGGCAAGACTGCACGCCAGTTCAGTACTTTGCGCGTAGAGGCGATGAGAGAGTTGATGCAGCATGTCTCGGTCGCCCCTAGCTATCCCACGCTTTAGGCCTCAGACGTACAAAATTCCTTCAACCAGGAGGCCATCTTACGGTCCATGACTAAGGAGACTGCGTTGCAATATGCCCGTATACTGCCGCTGTTATGAGTGGAATCGAATGGAGCTCCCTCATTTCACTGCTCAGCCCTATTGTGGCATATAAGCCCTTAAAAATCGAGATTTTAAACTGTATTTGTGCAAAATATAGGAAACGACGTAAAATTAAATCACTCTTCTTCGAACATTGTTTTGTATTATCAGGATTCTCAACATAAGAGCAAACTCATTACTA
>NQII01000424.1:386967-409233 GCA_002778355.1 Clitarchus hookeri
AAAATAACAAGGTGGCAACTGTCTTATTGCATTACATTTTTTCACCATCAGGATTTATGAACGTTTAATGCTGGTTTATTGAGAAATATGGCTTAATAAACAATAACGGCCTTCATATTGAAATTGCCCAGGACCCACAATTTTTGTGTAAAACGCACACAAAGTTTCGGCTGCAGCGATACAGTGCCTAACACGTAGCCTAGGCAATACTATCTACATGTGTTTATGGTATCCTGCTGGGCCCACCGCACTGACAATTGTGGAGGACATTTTAACACTTACTGTAAGCACCATGTACCGTATATTAATAAGCCTACAGTACTGAAGCTGCCTGTTTGTTTCTGGCGACTGTGTGTGATTCCCTGCAGGAAGTATTGGTATTGCATAGGAGCTTGGAACTGCATCGCTGCCGCCGAAAATTGTGTGTATTATATTTACATGAAAACGGTGAGTTCTTTGCAGTTGCAACTAGAGAGCCATTTTTAGCCTACTTTCCGAAGGAAAGAAAGGCTTATGAGATCACTTTAATGTCTGTGTGTGTCTGCCCCCTTTCCATTTTTGAATGTGTCAACCGAGTTTCACCAAACTCTGTACACATATAACTTAGTACTTAGTAAGTAGGTACACCCTTACTTTAATAGGTTTCGACCACACCAGGCACTTACTTTCAAAATAGCATTACTTTAATATTTAGGGTGATGTTATATCTTTGGAACCATTGAACCTATTTAAATCAAATGATGTATGCTTACAGAGCATTGTGTAAGCACTAAATCTGAGGTGGTTATTTCTATTGGTCCACCATTTTGGAAGATAGCACCAAATGAAAATAATATATTTTTTGAAAACAAACCGATTTTTACCCAATTTGGCATATAAGTAATACTATGGCAGGCCAGGGAACAGTAACTAAACTTGTTGTGTTACTTACTTTCAAAATGGCGATCACACAAATATTTTATGCTTATTTGGTATTTCTAACATACCATTTAATCAATATCGACCAAATTTTACTTGCTGAAAGTATCTATTACAAACATAATATTTGCCAACATATAGTACTTTTGTCATCCATTTTGTATTGTAGTGCCACACGAATACAACATAAAGTTTTTATGTTGTATCTCGGTAAACAATTAACCGATTCCTACCAAATCTGGCAAACCAGTGGTACTGCGGCAGATTATGTCGAAAGATATGTTTTAAGTATGTCAGACATTTATTTAAAAAATGGCAGCCCCATTGCTATCTTAGCTTATAATGTTGTATTGTCGAAACCATGTAATAAATTCCACCATAACTTTGTATGTTGCCAAAAGATATTACACCTATCAACTGTATCTACATGGAGTATCTTTTGCCTTTCATTTTGTAAGATAACATGACGTGAACCACGTGTTCACGAGTCATTTGTGCCCACTATGACTGCCGCAGACGTGTCCACACACCACACCGACAAGCTTGTGGGCACGAGTGAGGGTGTGCATTATAGTATCAGCGCAAGTGCATTAGTGTTCTATTTTATTCTGTGTTATTATTTCATCAGGGTATTTCATAATAGTATCAGTGTATTTCATCTGGATATGTATTAATAGCATCAGTGTATTTATCAGTGTATATAATTAACATCATTTTTGTCATACTGGAAGACAGTCTACACAGCCACAGCCAGAGACATTTTACATTTGGCAATGCTGTGGCTGGTACGATAGCGACATTTAGAATTAATATAATCATTTTTATTGTGTATTGTTTAAGGGAAAATTATGTCATCTTAGTTTAATTTAATTCATGTCCCTTTCATCTCATAATTTTTTAGTGTATATTGTGTTTCATCGCTTCGCCGCGTGGCGTCGGCTGCACTCAGGTAGTGGAAGCCGGCCATGCTTCCTCCCCCCCCTCCCTGGTTCTCGTCACCACTTCAACGCATCCAGACGTGCAAGTATCTCGCTCCACAGAGGCCCTCGGTGCGGACATCATCAGTTGAACTTATATCTATTGGCATCGACGTCATAAACTGAATCATTATTTTATTTGTATAGCACTGAGGGGAGAGCGACGTTATTCTTATCGGAGAATTATTAAGTGCATTCAAGTTTCACATTGTAAAGGTCACGTGGTCGCTCACAGTTTCTGGGCCATTCCACGTGTTTTGTATTATAGTTGTGTGTGCAGTAAGGTGTCTCAGGTAATAAATACGTCTACAAGCATCGTTCGTGTGTTTTATTTGTAATTAATTAAGGCGTGCGAGGCGGCCTACAGTCTCGCCATCGTGTGTGATGGAATGTTGATCAGGGTCCCCTAGGCCGTCGACCGAAATGATCCTCATCTCATCAGCTCACCGCAGAGCTGTGGCGCTGGGCACATAATTATTACACCATCAACTCTGGCTACACCGCGGGTCAAGTTGGCTTTCCTAACTCGGGACGGGAAATTCACCGTAGCCAAGCTTGACCACGTCAAGCACCACAAGAATAAATAAATTTTTGTCATATCTCCGGGAAACAATTGACCGATTCCTGCCAAATTTAGGAAACAAGTAGTACTGTGGCAGATTACGCAAAATGACATGTTTAAGTACATCAGACAGATTTTCAAAATAGTGTACATATAGCCATTTTAGCTTAGAATGCTATATCGTCTAAACTATGTAATCAATTTCATCATAGCTTTCTATGCTATGGCAGTAGATATATCAACCATAAACTGTATCTACACGAAGAATCTTTTGCCCACCATTTTGTAAGATAGCACCGCATGTATAAATTAAGTTTTGGTCATATCTCTGGCAACAATTTACCGATTCTTATCAAATCTGGCAAACAAAATAATACAGCAAAAGGTGGTATAAACTGGTATTTTAAGGTCAAGCACTTATTTTCAAAATGGTGACTATATATCATGTCAGTATATTTTATTAACAAAACAAATTCCAGCTTAACTTTGTATGCTGGCAGTACAGAGCCATCACATTTGTCTATACAGAGCCTCATTTTTTTGCCATTTTGTAAGAAAACCCCACAATAAAAATAAAGTTTTTGTCATATCTTGAAAAACAAACAATTCATTCTTACCAAATTTGTCGAAGAAGTTGTAGGTACTGTGATAGGCCATATTAATAAATGTATTTTTTAATGGTGACGCACTTATTTTCAGAAAGGCGGCTATAAAATCATTTTAGCTTAGTATGCTATATCTACAAAACTATGTAAACGATTTTAACTTAAATTTGTATACTGGCAGTATACTATCATCGAATGTACTATTACATAACCTTTCTGTCCTCTGTTTATGAAGATCGTCACATGAAAAACATGGAGGTTTTATGCCATATCTCGATGACCAATCAACCGATTCCCATCAAATGTTACATGCATGTAGTGATACGTTATGGTATGTAAACGGACATGTTTCAGGTGCGGCAGTCTTTTTTTTTAATGGTGTTAAAATAAGTAATTTAGTTTAATATGTTGTATCTATAAAACAATTAAACAAAATTCAACCAAATTTTGTATACTAACATTATTCATTAGAAGCGTCAATTACGCTCACAGAGATCCTTTTTTTCAATCCATTTGCCAAATATTTCCAGATGAAAAACTGAACATTTTAGCATATTTCTGGAACAGTTTGACTAATTTCCACCAAATTGTGCTCACCATACATGCTACAGAAGGCCAGATAAACTTACAGGATTTTAATGGGTCAGAAAACGATGTTCGAAATTGCAACTTCATAAATAATTGCGATAAGTTTGCCATATATATTAAACAATTTAACCAAACTGTGTATGCTGACAGTCGTTATATATTAGATGCATCGTTTACAGAGTCCTTTATTTGGCATTTTTTGTACGATAGCACCAAATAGGAAAACAAAATATTCTATGCTATATCTCAGGGACTAATCAACTGTTTCCCATCAAATTCTTCACTCAAGTAGCGCTTCGATAGGCTATGTATTCTTTTATGTTTTAAGTGGTTCAGTCACTTATTTTCAAATTGATGGCCCTGTTAATACTTTAGGTTATTAAACCTCATCATTGGAAACAGTAGACTGATTAAATCCAAAATTGATGCTCCGAATTCGACCTCTATAATGCAGTTGATTCCACGCTGGCTATGGTATGAGGTTTTTTGTGTTCGAGTCCTGGATGAGGCACGTGTGTATTTGTGATTGTTTCACTATGTTGCATCTGTTTCTGATTTCATATATAATGATATCGCTTCCAACAAGACGTCAAGTCCTACCTATCAACTCAGCTTAAGAACTTTTAAAAAAATTATTTGCACACATTTTGGGGAAAGTAGACTTGTTAGTTATATCAGTAACTTTTTGTTTTTAATTGGGTCATATTGCTCAATAAACCAGAATCAAACGTTCATAATCCCAGCAATATGAGTGTGGCTACTCGTGTTATTTTCAGAATGGTAGGAGGTACTTATTAATGAGAAGTGGCACTTAGGTTGAACATATCCTGATTACATAAAACAATGCTCGCATAATTGTAATTCAAATTTCATATTTTCACTTTATTTCCGATATTTTGGAAAAATATAGTTTAGAGTCTTGATTTTCAAGGGCAATTTTATTATTATTTTTTAATAAAATTAATAAAACAAAACGATTTTACATAATTTATAATATACTGCTTGTATATCACACAAAAAAAAATTTAAAAACAGGTTTGTTATAAAAATACATTACCAGAAGTACAGTTTCATAATTTTTGTGGGTGCAAAAATATTTTTATTACATTATTCAGCAAGAATTACTTTTCTGGTCGTGACTACATAAATGTAATGATTGTAATTGTTTCACAATTCAACAAACCAAATGTGACACAAAGGAATGTCACACAAGATGCAGAACATTTTTGACATGGAAAAATGTATTGGCTTTGCAGTCTTGAAAGTGCAAGTATTAAGTTCAATTTGATTTTGTATCTGGCCTCTACCAGACACAAATGCAAAAATTCAAGTTTCCGAAGAGGTAATGTACAATGTTGCAGCTTAACTGTAGTAATTCTGATGTCGCATACATAACACAAAACTTATCTACAAGTAATTTCATCAAATTATGCACTTGCCAAAAATGAAATGGCAGATTGCAGAAATGATGCTGCTTCTGCTTAGTTGTTACACCATGGAGACTGCTGGACTAAATGAACTTTTCATCATGATGCAATTGCTATAAAACAGTGGTACTAAAGACTTTTTTTTAGGTGGCCATATTAAGAAAAACTAAGACCGCCGCAGGCCGCACTTACGACACTGGACATAATAATATTTGTGAACTAAAAGTAGGTAGGTAATTCGATGCCATTTAAAATTCATAGTGCCGTGTATCATCTTGCAAGTCGTTTGTTTATTCGTTCGATGTGGTGATGGTGGGCGGAGGTAGTACATCAAAAATATGTACAGAAGTCACCTGACATAAAATAATGAAAAATATTGTCTAGTTTCATCAGTGACTTTAACTTTTAATAAATTCGTATTATGTATTGCTTTTTTATTTTTGTGACAGACACCCTCAAAATTAAGAATTTGGTAACTTGTATCTACTGAAACCGGCGAGCGCGGGCCACAAAGAATGGGCCCGCGGGCTGCAGTTTGAGCACCCCTGCTATAGAGCATCCCACTCTTAGATTGTAGTACAGCGTGAATGGCGCACACTGTGGCCAGATGACTTCAGCTTTGCGACGTAACTGGCAGGCTGAGTAACAAATGGGTGGCAAAGGAAATGGCTTGATTAAGAGAATTTTATCTGTTTACCTCCCTTACAACTCTTAAGAGAATCCAATCCTGCGATGCAAAGCTATGCGACTCCTTTGAAACTGAAACCTTTGAGAAACCCTCTCTCATTGTGATTGCATGTAGCACACGCATTGAAAATAGCATAATTTTTAGGCTGCAACAATATAACTTTTCAGGCAACAGTGCACGCAGGAACAAGGGCAGCATTAACGACAGAAATCATGTATTGGAAAGAGAGAGTGAATGTCCATTACACTGCAATCTAAGAGTGACAGACAATATACAAGGGGACTGGAAAAAAAAAACTTTTTTTTTTTAAAACTCAAACTATTTGGATTTATAGTTTTTATTTACTTATTGGGGTTTTACAGATTTATTGCAGCATACTTTCAGGTTTCGTTATATTTTTTTAAGCACCTCCTTAACTTTTATTTTCCTACCAACTCTGATTGGACATGTTCCTAAAGAATTCCCAGAAGAGTGCAAGATGTGAGTGTGAAATACATCCAGACCATCTGCAGGTAGTAACACAGTCCANAAAGAATTCCCAGAAGAGTGCAAGATGTGAGTGTGAAATACATCCAGACCATCTGCAGGTAGTAACACAGTCCACGTTTTCCAACACCAGTGGAGCTACATTAGCCAGAGCAAGTACAGTGTCCATGAACAACTTCCAATAACTGGTTTTGTACAAAAAAAAAACCACTGATATGGCAATATGAATTTTTTCCTATGCTACAAAATTATAATTCAATGTTATTGAACTGCAAACTGGACGCATTCCAGCATATGATGCAAGTTTTAGCCTAAGACCAAAATATATATGTACCATCGTCAGCAAATACATCAGTGGGAAACTTTGAGTAAGATACAGCTAACAAGCAGATATACAACTTGAACAGACAGTAGGTGATGAGGTCACAGAAAAATATATCTCAGCAGTGTGCTACAATCGCAGAAGATTCAATAAAAGAATTTCCAGAAGAGGTGTACAATACAGTCTTTGCAGTGGTGACAGATGAGACTAAAATAGGTGAAATGTGGGATATTTTGAAAGCAAAACACCCAGATATAATCAGCTATGGGTGTTTAGCACACCTTTTAATTGTAATTGAGAGAGATGTTTCTCCCAACAGAGTTCTAGGTCATATTGCGGGGTCCACACAAGACCAAGCTGGATGGCTTATGAAGCCAGGCTGGCTGATGCCACAGTTGCCAAATACACTCGAACCCACATGCAAACAGTCTCAAATGATTTGTAACCAATTATTTTATGTACAGGTATGTAGCTATTCAGGATAGCAAAAATTTCGTTAAAAGCAACTTTAACATGCTAACAATGTTGATCTTTATCAAGAAAAGTGTGCATGTTGAAGAACTGTTAGCTGTAGTTGCAAACACACTGAACAAGCTTGATAAATATACATGCATTTCAGAGGTTGTTGAAATATGGCTGCACCTGTTAAAATTCTCATGTACTGGAGCCTTACCACATCACTTTAAGAAAAGCTTTTAACAGGAAATTCACTCACCAACATCCTTGGTAACCTGATGGATATCAAATTCAGAGGTCAGTTATTTAAGTACGGAACAAGAAGAACTAGCAGAATTATCAACTGAAAGTCATCCTGAATACCTTAATTATAAGTGATCCTCACTATTATTCTGCTGCCATGATGCAATGGTCTCTCATCCTAAAGTTTTCCTCGATAAAATAGTAGCAGAACATGGCATAGAAGTGCAAAAAAGTCTACAAGTTAACTTCTTGTTTTGTCACTTTTCTGCTTTCGTTGAACACCAGCTTCCTCTGATTCAACTGAGAAGTACTTCTCTACATTTGGACTAGTTTGGAACAAATTGCATTATCATCTAGGAGGGAGTTTATAAAGCAACTTATAACCAAAGATTCAGCCTTTAGTACTATATTATGTACCTACTAGTTTTACATGTTCTTAAGTAAGAGCATCTTTAAAAAAAATTCTCTGGTGATGCCATCACTCACCGCCTGATGAAGCTGGCCTAACCAGCAAAACATTAGGCGACCACGCATTCGCGTGGAAAATGTCCAACTTTTATTTATGTGTGTATCTATGAGTACCGCCCTAACAGTTCTGTCTACTTTTTATAATGTAATTTTTAGACATTCCTTATCATAGAATAAAGAAAAGTACAAAACATTATTATAAAATGGTAGGATAAAATTTTTAATAGATAAACTGAAAAGACTAAGTTATTGCCATATAACAAATTCAAAAATNTATAAAATGGTAGGATAAAATTTTTAATAGATAAACTGAAAAGACTAAGTTATTGCCATATAACAAATTCAAAAAGAAATTTTTTAAATTAATTTTACATCTTTTTTATGATACTAAAGAATATTTTGATAGTGATTGTGTTCCTTGATTATTTCATGTATTTTATTATCAATCAATGTTTATCTACCGTTTGTACGATGCATATGTAATTATATTTGACACTGTCTATTACATACTTGTATGTTGAATGACAATAAAATCAATCAATATGTTAGTGCGTAAATTTTGTTCAATGTAGTGGCTAATACTGTGTCGTATTGCATGTTAGCGTGGGAACTCAAGTGTCTGCATACTNGTAAATTTTGTTCAATGTAGTGGCTAATACTGTGTCGTATTGCATGTTAGCGTGGGAACTCAAGTGTCTGCATACTGCTGGCGCCTAGCCACATGCATCAAATGCAGAAGACCTAACCAAACTAAACCTAACTTCACAACAGGTGAATCACGGCGTGCATGTGCCAACGAGCTATCATACATATCATAGCCACAGGATTAGATCTTATTCCAACACTATTTAATTACTATAGTTTTATCCAGTAAGTCCTTATTGTACTTTTACTCCACAATATCTCTGATCTTCATATCCCTCCCCACTACCGTGTTTCATAGTACAAACTCTGAATATCGTGATGCCCCCAAGAAATTCGCAGGCTATTTATTCAGCATGATTTGTAATGTTGATACAGCATCTTCTGGAATTATTTGTTCATTTTCCATAAAAGCAGCAATTCGTAACAATTACCAAAAAGGGTTCATTTATTATGCTAGGTTACTTTAATACCCATCAATTAAGTAAAGGTTCATCTGTCCTGGGGTTATGTTGTGTTAGGTTACGAAAGTGTGACCAAAAAAAAGGGGGGAAAGCAATGCTTGATGAAACTACTGAGTGAAAGAAAAGTAGTATTCTGACATACAGTAAAACCGATTGATTTTTACTGCACAATACAATGCCAAGGAGTTTAGATACTGTAAATTACAGTTGGGCGGATGGGTTTCGCTTTACAATATGATATCTACCAGAACTATATTCCAGGGGGAAGGAGTATAATTCATTGCACTAAACATTTTTTTTTTGGAATTGCAAAATACAGCGGAGACTACATGGTCTACTGTAGAATAAATACCAGTGTGCCCTGTATTTCTAAATATGTGCTCCCCCAAAAACAACCCCTCCTATTTGAGAGGTAGAAGGGGGGTGGGGTAATGGTGGGATACATACACAAATTGCAAACTCCAGGAATCTTGTTAATTTTTTACTCCCAGCACACCATTTGCAGAAATTTTTTTTTGTCTTTATTCAAACTTACGTGGCAGCCAACACAAAAGGATAACTTCCAATGCCCAAGCACCTTTAATTTGAACACATAAATACCATGAGTGATACAGAAAATGAACTATTCCAACACCTATTAGCATTCAAACCAATAAGGCATGAGCAACAGATTGGTGAGAGACAATGCACTGCAATGGTTTCAGAAACCTTTGAAAAGTATCAACAAAATTATAAAAATATCTGATGATGCATTAGTACAAACATAACCTAGAAATCCAGATATCATCCATGACCTTCTGTTCTTCATAATACAAACTTTTTACAATGCAAATTTGTTACATAACTGACTTCTATTCACCCACACCAAATATAATGAAATTTATAATTTTCACTATAATTTTCTGCATCAAGTAAATGAAAATAAATCTACATGGGAGGGTCATCACTAGGTACTATTTTGAGGGGTAGCCCACTTACTTCACCAAAAGAAAAATTTTAAAACAAAATTATAGCTAAAAGTGATTTGGTCTAGCAACAGAATTTTACCTGACACAGTCGTCCAAAGGTATGCTACTTGTCGCCGTCTAAACATTCGAGCTTTATTAATTTAGTTGATAATGCAAGTAGAGTACAATTTGCTGTCGCTGATCATGCACCAATGTAATGAAAATTCAAATTCAACAACGCAACAGTGATTAACATTGCACCAAGCATTTGCAATACATGAATTTAATGTTTTTTTTTTTCAATGCAATATATCTGTCTACTTTTTTAAGTAAAGGAAAATACACATGCAGTAACCTTACGAACACAATTCAAAATAGTTATATTTGCACGAATATAAAACTTGATGTAGTTTTACATATTTGTACATTGATGTCATAGTATTTGCCATTACTTAAAGTTCCCATAACATTTTCAAATTTTTTAACTTGACATTCAAACGACAAAAAATAGCATTAACCCTATTCCAGCAATGCAAAAACAACACTACTTTGCTGGCAGCGCTCTGTGGCTACTGCATGAACTAAATCACACAATAAGGGGTCAATTCACTAACATAGGCGAGTGTACGGACTTGTCTTCTACGGCTGTGACCTAGGTAGAGTATCGGAACTGTTGTGAACTGTTGAAAACGCATTAAATATAATACAAAACTCAAAGTAGAACAGGAATGTGAATAATTTTTCAATAAATAGATTTATCGGCACACTAACATCCCAACACGAGTATTTTTTAAGTTCAAAATATTTCGCTCAGAGTTACCAGTAACAATAAAATATACTAGAATACATTTTTTTCCTCAAAAACCTCTCTCTTACAGCGTTTATGTGGACAATTTTGCTGTGGGTTGTAAGTTGAGTGACGGGATACATTATGGCCATAAAGAGTAAATACAAAATAATTACAGTGTAAAAAATGTGAAAAAAAAGACTGTTAAAATCCCCAGTTTTCTGCAATAATTTAAGTTGTGACAAAATTACACGAGTATGAATGAAATTTCTTTCATTATATATTTTCTCACATACAATGAAGTAGTACTTGCGGTTGCATCACAGCAGTAATACATTAATTTAATCGCAAAGTATTTGTGTAATGTGTCAAATTCCCTCTACTAAAACCACGATTACGTACAGAACACGTCGGACGTCGAGTATGTTATAAACCGTTCCGAAATGAACGGTTAAAAAGAACTGATCTTGTAATGAACTGGATCGTTTTGGAACGGTTCCTGAAAATTCGAATGGATACCATCTCTAAATGAGTACGAACTTAATGCTTCATTCTTAAACATGCCATGTTNGGTTCCTGAAAATTCGAATGGATACCATCTCTAAATGAGTACGAACTTAATGCTTCATTCTTAAACATGCCATGTTATGTAGGCGTCGCCAGTCGCTACTTCTGCCAACTTTGGATTTGTAACAGTCACGCCATCACATCTAAATATATTATAATAAGTATTCAAAAATAAAAATTTTGTTTCAGTAATAAATTACAAATTCAAAAAATCACATTTTTTCTGTAATAAGTATAAAAAATGCAAAAATTGCGAAAATGAATAATTTTCCTGCAACTACAGGCTGTGCGAATCTTCCCGAGAGAGTGTGACAAGCTCTGATCCGCCGATTGAATTTTCTTCCTCGGACAAAAAAAAACACCATGTCACTAAGGCCTACGCACAGTAATTTGCGCTGATATTTTTAACTGTAACAAAGAAATAAGTTTCCTTCAGTGCTACCTAAAAATTTTAATACATCAAGGGGAAACGTTTAATTTACAAATAGCATACCAACAGACTAGGTTAAAACAATATTTCAACTGTGAACTATTTCTTACTAGCCGTTGCCAACTCACCGCTGCTGTCACAGTTTTTAATTCGTATTTAATACAATATAAATATTACAAGTTATAGAAGATAGTAAGTTAAAGTTTCATTAATTAAAGTTAATCACAGTATTATATATTTGTGGTATACAAGATATTGAAAAAATAGATTGATATGTTATGCCTAGGGTGATTTTTCAAAGGTTCGTTTCAAAACATTCGAAGAAACCATGAATGACAAATATCTACCCACAATACAGACGGCCTGAAATTATAAATTATAATCTTTCAGTTTTACTAATACCAGTAATACTGAAACTCTCGCTTGAGAACTCACCTGCACTCACATGGTATAACTTATGCAACACTAAATTTTATACAGCAGGATATTTATAGTGCAAAAACATATATAGACACCTCATGTATTCCTGGTTTCCTTTTAAAGTAGTACAAGTTTTTTTAAAATTTGTTTTGAGAACTACTGTGCAGACACACATGATAGACAGAGGTCATGGTCTTGGAATGATGGTTCAAAGACCTCATTCCTAGTCCAGACAGAAAACAACTAATTCTGATAACGTATTATCTTTCTTGTTATCTGAACCATACTAAAGCCAGTTTGTTTACTTGTTTAACGTATACGCTTGTTTTGCATAGTCATCGTCGCATGACATGGAAAATTTCATAGTTATATAAGGATTTTTAGACTCTACTTTCTAAAATGAACATGGTCAGAAAATAAGTATCATATCGCTATCTTGTTAAACAAAGTGGCTTAACAACTAGGGGAGGAGTCAGGGTATAAATTTCCCCTCCTTGAATTTATTAAAGGGTTGCAGAATTAGAGTAAATGGGCATCCAATCTGTTTTTGTTCACAGATATACGTTATATTGTATAAAATATGTAATGAATTATTTTTTTTTAAATTGTGCTACTTACACACATCTTTGCTTCTGGTTTATAAACTTTTTTCTAGGTTTTTGCAGCATATAATTTAGGTTTTGATTGGATCTAAATCAAGGGCAGATCCAAAAAAGGAGGGGGGATCAAAGGGACATGACCCTCCCCCCAAACCCTCACATTGACATGAAACTGTTATGTAAATGTTTTAAAATTAAAATGATATAATATAACAAAAGATTTGTTTAAAATACTTATTTTATTTTATTGGTTTAATATTGTTTTCTAGAACACTTCTCCCATGTCACAAATCAAAAGTTTAGCCTTGCATCGGCACAATAGAACAATAACCCCCCTCCCCCAAAACAAACCAAAATTCTAAATCCGCTCTTGACCTAAATTAAATTTAATAGAAACCAAAATGTCTTATAGAGGGATGTGCCTAAAGGCTTACCACTCTCCAGCGGAATATCTAAAGATGTGACCCTCTGAAGTTGGAGACGTTGCTTTACTTTTGGTTACACTCAATCAATATTGTCATTGTGTCACATACGGGATGTTACAAAAATGTTAGTGCATTAGTTCCCAGTCTTCAGAAACTAACAGAATCCACTTTATAATATTTTAACAGGGTTGAGTAGTAGATAAAAGGTTATACCTTAAAAGACAGTTGCTTAAACAAGGGACTGTTGGTGGTAATTATCGTTAGGGAAGAAATACAATCAATTGGAGTGAAAGTCATTTTTCACGTTCACATATTGCTTTTAACGAAACTCAATTTCCATGGAATTCGATTTATTGAATTATTCATTTGGAGGAAAAAAATCACAGAATTTCATCTCAAAAAAAATTGAATGGTCAAGAACCCTTCGTAGCATTTTTAAAATGCTCAACATTTTTCTTAATCTGTAAGAAAGGCTCCACCATTATTAACAAGAAAATGTACCATTAAAACATAATACAAAAAACTAATTTAATATGGGGGAAAAAAAATATCTAATATAAACAAATATATATATAGACACGCATGCGCAGAGAGAGAGGGGGGAGGGAGAGAGAGGGAGAGAGGGGGAGAGAAAGAGTGGGATAGAGAGGGGCGAGAGAGAGAGAGGGGGGGATATATATATAGCTTACGTGTAGTGTTGGTTTTCGTAGATAATACTTTTTACAATTATTTCTAAATTGTTCTTGGCTAAAATAATTTCAAAAATTTCTTTCTGAATTCAGTGTATTTTAAATTGATATTGACAAAATCAGTTACTATTTGATTGTGTGATAGATTTGGAGCCTTACAAAACTGCAGTGACATGATGTTAAAATCTGTGATAAAGGGTTGGAAAGCATTACCTTTTGCAGAATGGGAATTCCCCACCAGAGACCGGTAACAAACAAGAACTTACCAATACTGTAAGTGGGGTGGGGGTGACTTTGTGATAAAATAGTGTTTAAATACCCCACTATTCAAATTGGATGTTTCAGATATTCAGTGGTGCCAATTTTTAACCACTTACCATTTTAAACAACCTATATTAAATTAAAGAAAATGATAATAATTGTGAAAAACATTAGTGTCACAATTTCACCTACCCTGTCACAAAGTGATCCATGCTTATGGTATAACAGATGAGCCTACTTTCTTCTACATGAACGCAAATAATTTTGATGAAGTACTTGAAATGTTAGGTGGTAGGTGGGTCATGACTTCTCATTGACAGCGATATCATTAGAGATGGTTTCAGAAACAAATGCAATACTAGTACAAAAAGGCATAAAACCTAGCTCTGTAACGGCATACCTGATGCTTCTAATAATTGATACTGTCAGTATACAAATTTTGGTTCAATTTTGTAAAATTATATGTAAGACATGACAATTTATACAATATATAGTATTGCCACCATTTTGAAAAATCTGGACTACTTAAATTATATAAGTTGGCCTACTGTAGTACTACTTATGAAAAATTTTGTGTAAATTAGTTGGATGATTTCAGAGATATGGCATAAATGTTACGTTTTATCGTCGGCGTTTGCTTCGGCTTCCTTCGACCTTCTGGCATCTTCGGCAGGGTGGCTCCTCCCTTTGTGGGTGGCGCAGCGCTCGCTGCGTTCTCTCGGAAAAGGTTGGAAGCGGGATAGTTTCCCTGTGTGCGGGTGGTATACGCCAATCGCTATGGGGCAACTCCCTTGCCTTGCTTCACTGGTTTTACTGGCTGGGGGCAGCAATTATATTACTTGCGTGTCTGTTATCTTGAGTATCAATGGTTTGGTCGCCATTTCCTTGGGTGTCCCTGGTCAGGGCGCATGCCTGTCGGCTCTGGAGGTTAAGTTGCCTCACGGTTAGATAACCGTTCAGGTTGCGGTTGCATGTGATGAGATGGAGTGTAAAAAAAGATATGCATCACTAGAGACCTGCAAAAGTAGATGTTATTTTTGTAAAAAATAACTGTTATTTTCTTGCCACAAAAATGCAGGTTTCTGCATGAGAATTGCTTCAATTTTTCATGTGCTCTTTATAAAGACATACATAATTTGAGAAATGCCACTATTCATAAAACCCAAAATTGGCAGTGTTATTCGTATTGAAAGGCGGTGTTTTTTAACAATTGTTATTTTCTTGCAAAAATACCTAACTCCCAGAAAAATACACCGCCACGTTTAAGACAAAACTACTAGTTTCCTTTATCAACATACAACATTGAAAACAATTTCACATTTTCTTACTTAAGATTTTGTATTCTGCCTGACACCTGGAACAACGGTCACAATGCAATGGCAAGGGCATACTGTTTCATGAAGAGACTAATGTAAACAATTTATACACAATTATAAAAGCACTACTTTAAAAAAATAATAAAAGTGCCTTGTACGAACAGGAAAATTTTTGTAGAGAAATCTACCTTTATGTTTTTGAACTATTTGAACTTTCAACAACAGATTTTTTTGTTAGGCCCGCTTACAAAACTTTTGTTTGTTCAAAACATGTGATTTTTTACCACGCATATTTACAGAGAATATGTATGACAAAAATACAGTTAGCTGGAAGAATACAATATTAAAATACGTAGTAATTCAATTTACAAATATATTCTAAATAAATAAATGCACATAAAAACATTTTTGACCGCAGCGCCGTTTTGTAAAAAATAAAGAATTGTTGGATAAAACGTGACGATGCTAGGAATGAATGTAAACAAACTCAGCAAGCTAGTTGGCGTGAATTGCACAGATAACGCAGTGCTCGGTAGACGTGAACAATACAATGGCGGGGTTTCCTAGTGAGCAAATAAACTTTTGCAGGGCCGTGCACTAGAATGTTCACTCAAAGTGACACATCATCACTTGCGCGCATGTTATTTATGGCCGTAAACACACGCTATGGAAAGTAAAACATAGTTTCGTTTATGGTAATAAATCAAATAAATCTACTGGCCAACTCTGCATGCATTTGTATTTGAATATGCAAAAACACATAACATACGTCGTAAGGAGCAACTAAGTGAAACAAAACAATAATTCACGAAAATACTACAGGATTTTGTAGAATTCGTGAATTACAGCTAAAATTCTCAAAAATTGTAATTTTTAGTTTTTTTTATGTGAAAATTTGCGTTATAGCATTTGCTAAATGTTCAGGTCTCTACAGCAGTGATGAAAATTTCATCACAACTCGTGTGCTAATTTACGTTCAGATTTCAAATAGCTTACCAACTGCTGTATTTCTATTATATTCTTCAAAAATAATATTTCTCTCAAAGAAACAAAATAATGTACATGTTTTTCTGTCTCTATAAATGAAGGATTGCATTTAAATCCCATTGTTCAACACATACGGTACGGCTGATGCACATACAATTGTTTGAAATGTTAATCACAGCCATAATTTTTTTGTTGAAAAGTGGATCGCAATGTTAACGACCGCTATTTATTTTACAGTATTATTGACTGCATTTTAAAAATAATATTGCAACCTAGGTTTCCCACTAGATAGCAACGCTCTTTATCACAGGTAAAGATACAGCGCGTTGCCCTAAATCTTGTTTTTACAAAGACATCTCTACAACTGGCTACTACAGAAATTTCCATTTTTTGTGAAGGATGTTTTTTTTTTACATTACGGAGAATGAATGCAATATATTTTGTTACAAAATTACAGTGATAACCTATATTTGAAATTTGCATATGATTCAGCGCATATAACAACTTCTGGAACAAATATCATGTAGTACATACACCTTAAATCATTTTATTCAGGACCTTCACGGAATTTCTTAAAAACTTATATACGTTATTTAAAATTTGGAAAATAAATAACTACAGCGCATGGCTCTGCAATTGTGCCAGACGTTCAGCAGTCTGTGTGTGTTAATAAGCTGCACCAAACGCAAACACACTATTGCAAAGTCTCCCGCACTGACCGCCCCGTGTACTGCATGTGGCCTTTGTACCATGTGCAGCCCACTTTGAGTNGAAATAAAGTGAGCGTGGTACATGGGTGTTTACGGTAATTCCTGTCAAGATTTCATTATGCATAAATGACAAACTGAGAGACGCAAAATGTTATTTAAACGACGTACTCATCTTGGGATACAATGTCGCCACCTGTTATGCACGGATGCATGCGCACCCACATGCATGCATGCACGCACGCACACAAAATGTAGAAAATTTCCTTGTTAAAAAGTTACTTTGTGATGTTATTTATTTAAGTGAGTTGAGGAGAAATTATCTTTTAATGTGTTATTTCAAGTAACATGACTATTTTTTTAAATTCTCATTTCTATTGCGTTTATTTGTTAAACTTTATTCACAGAAAATGTACAGCTCTTACTATACCCAACATGAAGTTTAATAAGGTTAGAAGTTGTATTTTATTGCTATACATGTAAGTTCATCTACTGAAATCCTGGATATATGGTTATTTTTGGTCATTACTCTGAAAAACAGTAGATAGAGAATCCACTGTATGTTGTTTAACTAGGTACGCTTGCAGCTGATTCAAGATTAAAAAGTCATCTTACCAGCCAGATAACATAAACAAAGAAGCAATTTTGCTAGATGCTACATAAATTTACCATTCCTACAAACATCCGTGTAAGAAAGAACTTTCTCATCACTCTTATGAAAACTGCTACTTTTCAGATCTTGAAATGTAAGCCATGATATATTTGTATTTATTGATTACATTACAAAATTTTCACTTATGGGAAATCCTTAGTTACTCAATTTCTGGGTTACTGAGTGAACACTACCACTGATAACAGAAGCCTGCCACATCTTTTCTCCATGTAATAATTGTGAAATGAAATTTATCAACTACTTCACGAACAAATAACTAGCCGACAAAGAAATCTAAACATGTTCGACATGCAACAGAATAGATGCCAGTGTGTGTCCAACCAACAACAAAACATGCGACATGCTGGCAACATTCTACTGCTGCCTGTTGAGAGGCCTGCAATACTTTGCTATTGCTAGTTGCCACATTTCCTTCTGTACAGTGCGTATGTGTGGATCTACAACTTCAGCGTATAGACACTAAATATGAATTTGTCTTTGTTTGAATATCTACTGCATAGATTATGATTAAGCCGAAACATTCCCACAAGTCAATATGCACTACTGATGTTGGACATGTGGAAACTTTTGTTTTGGACAAATATAACATCATGAATGCCATATGGTACTTGGGTACATGTCAAACAACATTACATTAATTTTATAGCAGGTACTATAATGAACGAATGCACCTCAAGCAATACACGACTGATGGAGGCAGTGGGACAGGAATGGAAAAATTTCATAGAAGTAGCAGTGTGAATAAATAATTGAATTAGTACAATATTTTATTTAACAACACAATTCTTATAACAAAGTTACAGTTTGGAAATGTGTCATCTACATAACCAAAATCATGAGCACTCCATCAAGGCATTGTCAGTATTTGCAGAATTGTCCTTACCAAGCAAATCACAGTTTACAATGTGACTAATACATTTTGCTATGATTTTTACTCTGTTATCACAGGGACTATGCGCTGCAGATTCCACAGTCTTTGAAGCTGAATGTCCACTGAAAAATCTATGCTTCACTATGTGGTTGATGCACTGAAGGATTACATTTCTCTCATGACGTATTTCTTCTCTTAGAAGCTGGTGCAAAAACAAAACATTTATTACACTTTTATTCAGTTACACATTTAGAAATTTGGTACACAAAGAAAAAAATATTTCTGAATTTGGAACAAGATTAGAGGATTGTTCCTCTATTTATAATAACTATGCATATAATTTACATATTATCTATTATTTTCTAGAATTTATGCTTTATATTTTATTTTTTTCATTCTTAGGGCATAGCAAATAACTACTTAATATACAGCAAAAAATGTACAATTTATTTACTACAGACAATGACAGAAGTGAGAGAACAGAACTGCAAAATCAATACAAATGTCAAGTTATGCTTTAACACACCCAAGATTTAATACTGAATAACTGAAAAATAAAGTAGCAATTATTTTTACAGTTGAAATTAGGTTTCCTTTACGAACCNAAGATTTAATACTGAATAACTGAAAAATAAAGTAGCAATTATTTTTACAGTTGAAATTAGGTTTCCTTTACGAACTAACAATGGTTTAAATAACAAGCTGTTTAATATAATAATCATTATGATTTCAAAACAATACATTACGGGGACTCCCTAGTAAAAAAAACTGGCTGTGAAATCAGTGTGTGTGCGTAAACGTGTATCTCAGTATATAAATGCCCTGGGAATTACTTTTTTCTATAATAATAATAATAAAAAAAAAATCTATAGACACTACTTTTTACTTCTATCCTATTAATATAATTAAAAGTAAAAATAGTGAAAATGGTTTAAAAATGGCAATTTTAGGGCTTTCCTGCANAAGATTTAATACTGAATAACTGAAAAATAAAGTAGCAATTATTTTTACAGTTGAAATTAGGTTTCCTTTACGAACCAACAATGGTTTAAATAACAAGCTGTTTAATATAATAATCATTATGATTTCAAAACAATACATTACGGGGACTCCCTAGTAAAAAAAACTGGCTGTGAAATCAGTGTGTGTGTGCGTAAACTGTATCTCAGTATATAAATGCCCTGGGAATTACTTTTTTCTATAATAATAAAAATAAAAAAAAATCTATAGACACCACTTTTTATTTCTATCCTATTAATATAATTAAAAGTAAAAATAGTGAAAATGGTTTAAAAATGGCAATTTCAGGGCTTTCCTGCACAGTTTACACAACAGAAAGGAGGAAAGTACAAGGTAGCATCTGCAGTTTAATCCATCGGCTTACACTACTACATAGAATCGTATTTTACTGTTACAAATCTAATTGGTGAGAAATTCAGGTTCTAGGGAATGCATATTGTAGTTTTAGGAGGGCCAGTTGCAAAGCTTCCTGATAATCAGACATGACCTTGAGCTGTTTGTAAAATTTTTTACTAGGGATTGCCCATAAATTGTACTCTGGTCACAATTAAAGGCTCTGCTTACCAAGTCTGCAGCGATGGGTGTTTAAACGGGGAATCAATTTTACATAAATTTCTTCTCAATGCGTTAATTTTAAAGATACAGTCCATTCACGGTTACTTACACTTTTCTGAAGCTCTGCTTAAGTTATACTTTCAGGTGCTGATAACATATCCTTCCACCACACGTAAACAAAAAAAAATTGCATTGTGGCTTCTCTGTTTCAACTGTCAAATGCTTTGTTTACATTGCATTCTTCAACTTCTTAAAAAAGCTGCTGTATTTTTAAAAGTATAACATAAATGTTCACAATTTTTAGATCATATTTAGGTCTGTTATACTACTTTTAACTGTGCCTGAATTGGTAATGATGCAACTGATAATTATTTTAGAGAATATTAAAAATTATGTGTTACAATATAGTGGGTTACACACAGTACACATTAATATTTTGTTTTAACTATGTTTTTTATTGTAGGGGGAAAATTGTAAGAAGGTATTTAAGCTCTAGTTGACATGCATTAGATACTGATGAAAGGCAGGCCTGAACCAAAGTAAATAGTAAAACAAACAAGCATACAACACAACAATTTGTGTATTCTATTTGATCAAATTACCGTAGCAGCAACAAATAAGATGATGACTAACATTCTAAAAATTTTTGAGCATGCAGAATGACACTTAACTCTTATTCCACTGATCTTTCTTTTTTCAGCTTGCATCGTTTTATAAACATTTTTTTTCTGACTGGATTTTAGCTCTCTGAGCAATTTATTGGGCTCTGAAATATTCAGGTCACAAACATCTAAGCATCTTACATAATTGAAGATCTCTGAGGTAAATATGATAACCAACAGTATTACATATTTTTAGATATCTAACGTAAACAATTATATTCCACATTCTCTTTCAACTAGTTTAAAAAGTTTGTAATTTGGTCAACAGATGGCAGAGCAGTGTCGCCTCAATTAATGTATAAGCTACTGACATCTACAGATTTATCAAATGTTCATTTCCCATATACTCAAAACTGCAGTAATGAGGGTCATCATTATTTACCCCCTAGGTCTTCAATTGTGTTTCAAAAACCTAGAGGAAGTTACAAAGTTGTAATATATTGTTACATGCTCACTGTTCTTCATTGCTCCCCTTGTCCCATTCTGCTCACGAGAAGGAAGGAATTTTTGAAGGTCAGTCAAACTATATTCCAAGAATCACTTTAAGTAACAAAGGCATGCAGTTGCACATACCTCCACGTGCCATCACGATAAATCTATCGCAACTCATGCACTCTTGACCTTCAGCAGATTTAGTTTCTGCGGTTATCTGAAAGAATGTTCTGGTTCACTGCCCTTGCCTCTCTCAGCGAGACTTGGGATGCAGGGAACCTTCCAGATCGTGCCACTGAGACCATTTACCGCAACGAGCTCCAAGCCAAAAATTTTTGAGAGTTAAGACTTTGGAGGATTGTGCGACTGTAAGCGACAGGTGTATGTAGACAATGAAGAGAAGTTAAGACTTTGGAGGATTGTGCGACTGTAAGCGACAGGTGTATGTAGACAATGAAGAGATCAGCAGCAGAGCGAGGGGTGGTGACAAAAGTGACCAGCGGAATTGAAGTCTGCGGACAGAGAGTATTGGTGCAGTGGAGATAGACACTGAGCAAGTATAAATGATGAGTGTGAATTAAGTGACTACAACGAATATACTGTAGACACATTGCGAAGAACTTTAATTAGAGTTGAGATAGACATTGAATATTGCGCTCACTGAGAATAACAAGTGTAATAATGGATATGTAGTCTATAGTTTAATGTTGTAAATAATACTTGTATAAATAAATTTAAAAATTAAATTTAGTTATTTTATTTTTATTAAGACCTCCTTCCCTCATGCACTCTGATATGCTACTCATGGCCTTTAAATAATCACTATAATCGTAAACATTGTTCAGGGTTAAAACAAACCTTGTATGGCCTACAATCTCCTTCATAAATATATCCAATGATCCAATGCAAGGCCTAATTGCAAAAGGGCAATGACCATTTCATTAGAACATCAATTCATCCATCCATCAGAAATGAGAGAGAGAGAGGGAGAGAGAGAGAGAGAGAGAGATGGAGAGAAATGGGGAAAGGGGGAGAAGGAGGGGGGGAGAGAGAGAGAGAAAGAGAGAGAGAG
>NQII01000424.1:409256-420452 GCA_002778355.1 Clitarchus hookeri
AAAAAAAAAAAAAAAACACCATGTCACTAGGGCTTATGCACCGTATTTTGCGCTGATGTTATAAACTGTAACAATGAAATATGTTTCCTCAGAGCTACCTAAAAATTAAAATTTCAATAGACAATGTTTAATTTACTAATAGCATACCATAAAACTTGGTTAAAACAGTATTTTAACTGTGAACTATTTCTTACTAGTCGTTGCCAAAACATTGCTGCTATCACTGTTTTTAATTTGTATTGGATACAAAATAAACATTACAAGTTATAGAAAATAATAGATTATAAAGTTTCATTTATTCAAAAATATAATACTTTAAAGTTAATCAGAGTTATACACTTGTGGTATACAAGTTATTAAAAAAAACAGGTTAACATAATACTTCTAGGGTGATTTTTCAGAAGTTTCAAAACATCAAAAGAAACTGTGAATGGACTATATAAAAAAGGTTCTAGGTCACAGTTGGGCTCCAAGCTCCGAGTATAATTTGTCTTTAGAACTGAGGACAAGCTTCTGTTCCCAGCTCCACACAGCTGGTGTAAATATAATCCCTGGGTCATTGGTCAGCAGATGGATGGCACAAGTGCCCCAAGTGCTTACCTCACACTCGTACAACCGAACTTCAATAAATCAATTACTGGCAAAAGAAATGTATGTACAGCCACTACATGAAGACAATCACCTATAAAATCTACTCATAGGTGCACCGCCAATAAGGGAATTGCTCGGCCATCATTTGCTGCACTCAGAGGAGAGGCAAATGTTATATAAAAATGTTAATTTTTCCAGTCTTCGTTTAGTTTGCCGGAAGACAGGAACAAATGCCAGTTCCCAAAACATCGCAACTAGCTTGCCAAGAAAACTGTGTTCTTCTGTGCTGTCTTTGTTGTGTCATCCAGTTTTGAGCTTACATGTGTGTTTTCGCCTCAGTGATTGTCTTTGTTGGGTTATCTACAGATTTTTTTTGCATATATTGTCTTGTCTTTGTTGCTAGTTCGTTAGTTACTCATCCTGAATGGGATTATGGTTATGTTTTAAATATATGTTGACAACAGCTAATCTTGTTTTGTTTTTGTGTATATTTTTAATGTCATTCTCTGTTTTCCTTGGCAACATAGCTCTGCAGTAGCGCTTAAGTAATTTTTAATTTAATTAAACGAAAAAAATACATTGTAAACAATGCATGTGGACTTGCCCCTATCTTGCAAATGTGGTGAAGTGGCTTCAGGTGAAATGACTTGGAAAAATTAACACAACAAATAAATTCAGATTTCTGCAACACAAACAAAAACACAGCACTACACTGCATCCTTCCATCTCCCNTGGTGAAGTGGCTTCAGGTGAAATGACTTGGAAAAATTAACACAACAAATAAATTCAGATTTCTGCAACACAAACACAGCACTACACTGCATTCTTCCACCTCACTCCTTTAAAAACCAACATCTGGTTGCCAAGAGGATAAGGAGTAGTGAAATCTGTTCATTGGTGCTGTTTTTTCTCTCTGCGATAAACTGAAACGTGTGAAAAATAAGGAGGCAAAAGCTGCAAGCTTTTTTATGAAACATATCTGACATTCCATCTCCCTTGACTTCCATTCCACCACTCGCACAGGGAATAAATTTGGACCACATCTCTCCTGCCCCATCCCCTCTTGATCGTAAAGAAGATTCTTTTCTCACATAAGGGTGGTATCTGGGCCTCTTCCATTCCAAGAATGGAAGCAAGACAGTTAACTGCTTGCTACAAAAACTATACACTTTTTTTGCCTACAAATTGTGAAAGTTGAGCCATTGTTCCACTAATGCCACAATCTTCAGGCATATTGGATGGTGGCATTAGTGAAAGTGAGGCTCAATTTACAATGTTTACAGAAAATGTGTGTTTACTTCTTGCTCCAAACTTAGGTAATCTCCATATTATTGACAGTATTTGATGTTTGTAACATGCAAATTGCTTGGCTGAATTTTATAAAGACTCCAGTTGGATTCAGGAGACAATGCTTAAGAAGACTACTAAAAAAAGACCATTCAGAAAATGAATTTAGCACACTATTTTAACACTGTTCTAAAATAAAGTGTCTTTAAACTGTGCAAAAATAAATTATGGATATCAGAAAACAATAGAAATGGAATCAATGCATAAAGTTGTAATGACGCAGTATTATTAATTTTCGGGATACGTGATTCATTTTCTTTCACTTTGCCAGGCGTCGTAAAATTGTTATCGGTTTCAAAATTAAAGCCGCGGTAGTTCATTTATCGTAGTAGTTTGTTTATCAGACATACGTTTGCTGTTTTGGGAAATTTTAATTTTTGTTAAAAGTCAGCATTAGTGTTACAAGCTTTTCCAAACTGCATCATCAGGTTTTGTTGGAGAAGTTAGATTATTTTTTTACAAACGATGCAGTTCGGATGGCTACGCAGAAGCTTTCCGAACTGCAGGTAGACAGTTTTTGGTCTAGAGGGTTCGATTATATTTACCAATGATGCAGTTTTGATGGTGCTGCTGGCGGATGTCGGCTGTCATGCCCTTATCTGTGGAGAGGGGAGGTGATAGGCCCGCAGCATAAATACTCTGTGTGGCTGTCGCCAGGGTAAGAAATGTAACAAGCAGCAAGGAAGAGACATTGTGCGTGACGAATTTCGCCCACACTGGCAAGCACCCGCGACCGCTAAATCTTTCAACTTCATTCTTTTTTGACATATAATAATCTACTTAATTCTTTCCACAGATGTGGGAGGTCGATAGAGTGCCTGCCAGGAGGGAACGGACGTCTCTCCTGCCTTCGTATTTTCTTCTTGCGAGGCAAGTTTTAGAGAAGTAAATGAGTAATTAAACGACTATGGCGCTCCTCTCTGTTAGTTTGCCTGTAAACCGGTTCGTACTCTGCATAACTGACTATTGTATGTGAACGGTTTCTTGGATTGATCAATAAAAGTACAGAGTAATAAACAAACATTGGACTTTATTTATATTTATTGGTGCCTTTAGAGCAACGGTCGGCAACAGGCTGACCGCGGTCCACATCCAGACCGCAGAAGGTCAAAGCCTTAACCGCCAAAAATTTTCAATTTGAATAAGTAATTTACTAATATTTACATATAATAGATACGTTTAAGCGATAGACTTATCAATGTTTCTTATATTTTACAAGTAATAGCACGATTAATTTGATTTTTTAATAGTGATGCATAGTTGCTATGATGTGAAACGCAAAATACTGCGCTGGAGCGCCGGCGAGGCGGTGGGGANTGTTGGAGCGCAGGCAAGGCGGTGGGAAGGAGTAAACTGACCGGCTGCATTGGTGCGCATGCGTGAGGATTCGTCTGGGAGGGAGTGGATTTCTTATTGTTATTGTTGTGTGCTAAAATAACATTTTGTAAATCAATATGGATCATAAAAAGCGTAAAGTTGACAGTGAAAATAGGAGGTTTCAGGCTGAGTGGACAGAACAATATTGTTTTACGCTGCCTGATAGGCCTACAGCTGTTCCAGTTTGCCTCATATGCAACAAAACTGTCTCTATTGTTAAAAGTGCCAATTTAAAGCGACACTACGAAACAACTTATCAACAGTTCCATAAAAACTTTCCTCTTGGCAGTAAAACTTGTCAAGAAAAACTCCAGGTATATCTCACTTCTTACAAAAAAAAGCACGGTCTTACTAGTTTGCTGTATGAGCCAGCAAGAAAAATCAGCAGAAATGGCGTTGCGTGTCTGCTGGACGCTTAATAAACACCAGAAGCCATTTTCAGACTCTGAGATAGTAAAAGAATGTATGTTGGAAGTGACCACGTCACTTTTTGAAGAGAAGGACGTTTTAGCAGCAATTCAAAGTATTCCATTGTTGGCAAGAAGCAATACAAGAAGAACCGAAATTTTGGCTGCTGACAACAAAAAAAGTTTGCTTGAACTTCTGTAGAAGGCACCTTGCTACGCCATAGCACTTGATGAATCGTGTGACATTTTTGATAATGAACAAATATATGTTTTCGTTAGATTTTTTGATATTGAGAGTAAAGTATTCAGGGAAGAATTGCTAGCAATATTGCTGTGTAAAGGCAAGACTCGCAGAGAAGATCTATTCAAGACTGTTATCGATTTCATAACAAAATCAAACGTCAGTTATGATAAAATTGTGTCCCTTTCAACTGACCGGGTCGCAGCGATGATGGGCACAGAAAAAGGATTAGTAAAGACAATCAGAGATAAAAATGCTGGGCTACTATCTTATCAATGCATAATTCACCAGACAGCCCTTTGTGGAAAACTTAGTGCTACTCTGAAAGAAGTAATGGACAACTTGGTCAAGTTGATCAATTTTATGAGGTCTCGTTCTGCTCTTCAGCACCGACAATTCAAGAAGTTTCTATCTGAATGTGATTCAGAGTATTCTGACTTACTGCAACACAACAATGATCGTTGGCTAAGTAAAGGTCAATTTATTGAACGTTTCTGGCAAATAAAAGAACAAGTGACCTCCTTCTTAGCCAACTTGCGTACACAGGGCAAGGAGCACTTGGAGTTCCTATCAAACGAGGGCAATATGTTAGCTGTGGCTTTCCTGAAAGACATTCTGAAATATTTAAATGCGCTCAACACCGAGGTACAAGGAAATGGGGAATTAATATATGATCTGATACAAAGTGTGTCTGCTTTTCGTCGCAAGCTGGATATCTTTGAAAAAGATATCGCAAATCAAGAATTTATTCATTTTCCAACAATTCTTTAATATAAAAAGAAGAATTCCGAAATACACACTGCAGTGTTTCTAAGTTTTATGTCAGATCTTGGGAAGGAATTTGAAGCAAGATTCCAAGACTTTGCAGAGATAGGTAAGTTGTCTCAATTCTTTAAATCGCCTTATGAAGTTGCTCCAGCTGCAGAATGGACTGATGTGGCTGCGAAGTTGTTCAGTCTTGAAAAATCTTTACTTCAAATGGAGATAATTGACTTGCAAGAAGATATTTCCTTGCAAATGTAAAAAAACTGCATCCCCTGAAGAATTTTGGGGCAAACATGTAGAAAAGTATGAAACCTGCAGAAAACTAGTGATTAACGTGGCTACTATGTTCGGCTCCACATATGTATGTAAAACAACTTTCTCCTAAATAAATTTTTTGAAGAACAAATGTCATTTGAGATTAACGGACGCCCACCTAGAAGACACTCTTCGCATTAGATGTTCGCCGTGTGAACCAAACTATACAAAAATGGCTCAAGACCGCAAGTGTAATTTTTCGCATTAATTTTTCAACAAATACCTGCCTTTTCTATTTTATATTATATATACTTTTCTATTTTATTGTAATGCAATCATGTGTATGTAAAAATAAAAATTTAAAAGTTATAAGTACTTACATGTTTTTTTTCTCTGGACCTCAATAAAATTTTTTACAAGTATTCGGACCCCACTTGAAAATACTTGCCGACCCCTGCTTTAGAGTTTCAGGTTACTACTAACTGAACTAACAGAGTGGTAATTTCCAGCTGTCATCACAGACTCTGAATCATTACAAATATGGCAACCGAATACGCCGCTGGCATAACCACAAATATGGCGCCTAAATGTAGGGGCTGCAATATTATAAATATGGCAATAACAGCGACAGATGTTCTTGTAATTTCCACCAACATATTTTTAGCATGAAAATACAATACTTGTCCACCACTAATTTTTTAAACTTGACGCGTGATGCATACTGGCATTCTTCTTTTTTTACGACTCCACCGCATCTACGTGTGATGTCACGTCACCCGAGTGAGGCTCAAAGAGCAGACTGCTTGCCTCCAGAACCAACCGACACACTCCCTAGCCCGGGACACACAAGGGAATGGCAATCAACCAGTCTATCTCAACTATGCAAGACGCCATGTAGATTTAATCACCCCTCCTATGCGCAAAAAAAGATGAAGCGAAGCCAAGAGCTGCCCCTAGGTGAGCAACAGATGCAACCTGCACACAAGTAAACAACCCCGCTTCCAGCCTTCCCCGAGAGAATGTGGCCAGTGCTGCGATGGGAGGAGCTCCCCACGAAGATACCTGACAGCTGAAGGTAGCCGAAGGAGCCGTGCTGGCCGACTATATACGTCAGCGCGTACCACAAGAACACCAGTTGATTCTCAGCTGCTCGCTCCACCACTAGTGCTGTAACTTTCTGCCTACCACCCTCCTCACGAGGGACCCCCACAGCCTTCCAGAAGCCTTCGAGNCTCCTCACGAGGGATCCCCACAGCCTTCCAGAAGCCTTCGAGACCAGCTACCAGTGAACTCCCGAAGAAGTATTATTCCCTTTAACCTCACTTAAAACTATAGTAGTGACCCTCAAGTCCCTTCAGGACAACAGTGTAGACTGAACAACAGTGTAGACTGTTAGGGTACAAGTTGTTCTAAAAACTACTTAGCTCGTCTACTCTTGTTAGTTTTGTTCCAGGTCCCCTTCACCTGGTTAACGTAGTTTACTTCTGCCAGTTACAGCAGCAATTTGATAGCTACGAGTTAGTACGGGTCACTGTGTATATTCCTCAGGGAATAAACAAGTTTTCTCCACCTAACCTCCAAGTATAGTGGAACCGCGTTATAACGATAGACGACAATGGCAAAATAAATTATCGCTATAGCAAGTTATGATTATAACAAAATTTACCCTGCCTGTAAATTTTTTCAATTGTATTTGCCCCTGTAGATTCAGTGTTTAAAGAATGCTGTAAACTACGCATATGCAGTGACAAGTTAGTAAAAAAAAAACTACGTCTGGCAGCGACATTATGTAACGACCAGCAGACGCGACGTTGCATCCTCTTCCATTCTAATTCCCTCCTCCATATTTTCGTGCGGGGAGAAGGAGGGGGCACGCTACTTCACTCATTGTCTCTCTCTTTCACACACACAAAGCCTGGAGATCCCATGGGAGTCATGTGCATCCTGTCTCACCACAAAGCAGAGCTTCCCACATGTTTACGTTTGCCCTCCACTCCCTTTCCCGATCATGTTGCCAATCAATAAATTCCTCCAAGCCTTCCTTGTTTCCGTGTAAGGCAGAGGACTGCCAACCTCTCAGATTGAGAAGAAGAGAAGAGGTGGAACAAAGTTTTTTTGAGGGGTGACATTCCAGTATGGAAAAAAAAAACCAACATGTCACTGCGTAAAAAAAAAAAAGGAAACCGGCCGGCCATTGCAGTTGTTGACATTCTTCTTTTAACGACCCACAGGTACCATTATCTTACAGCACGCCACAATGTTTTGACTTTTAGCGCAGCCAGTTATTTAATTAAAGTATTTTCCAAACATATCACATCACCACATATTAATGTAAAAGAAGAATAATTTGTTGCATACTAACAAGGTGCCACAAATTGTTGGTGCAATTTTATTTTTTAAAAATTTCTTCCTGGTACTTGCAAAAATCATGGTGCGTCCTATACACGAGTAAATATGGTAATATAAACAATGTAGCATTGTCTAGCATCCGTTAGACGTAATCATGCTTTTCCCCTTACACGCCTGGCATGTGGCGATTCGATGACCTTGTAAAGAACAGAGTCTTCCTACCACCACAAAATAAAAGGAGCGGTAGACTGCTAGCATCTCGCCGCCCCCTACTACATTCAACAGTACCTACCATTCCCCTCCGCCCCCTGCTATTCTCTATCCAGCGTACCCCCCTTTTCTTGTCCTCGGCTAGCTCTACTCCCATTTGTACCTCTCCCCTCTATCATACCCTTTTCCTTATCCACCACAACACCCGCACGCACCTCTCCACAAGCTTCTCCATNTGTCGCCATGCGACACAGACTTACAAAGGCTGGCTCGGGCATGGCAAGTACGTGAATGTCACTTGCAATACGACATGTTTAAATACATTAAAAATACGAGTATTCAAATGTTTGTAGCGCTATAGTGAAAGGTTTCATTAACAGATTTGCGTTATAAACAAAATTAAGTACCTTTCAAAGGATAGGGAAAATGACGGTGCATTTGAAAACCATCGCAATAGCGGACATAACGCTATAGGCTATACTCGCAATAACGCGGTTCACTACTTCATTCTGGAGTGATTGTTCAAAATCTCAACCATGTAGACGTCAACCCACCAAGGAGAAGGATACCACGGTTTATCTTGATTGCAGACACTAGAGTGGGACTGCGGGCTACCCCTAACCGGGTGCACGTACGTCATTAAACACAATATATTTGATGGCCACACGTACCTTGAACCAAGTACTTCGGTACTTGGAACGTTGTAAGGTAGAGCCACAACCACTAGTAATACACGCAACAAAGCGGCTAGACATCCAAATCAGATAACCCTTTCCATCTACTGCATTGAACTTCGCCAGTTGAGTGCCTGCACTGACTCTGGGTGACCCAACCTCTTCTGGTTACAATCTTAGCTAGGGAACTCATCGCTTGCTCCTACTTCGTGCAGCCGACAAGTAGCACATAACCCAACCTCTTCACCCATAGAAGTGGTGCAAAGTGGAGAGGTAAGAAGGCTGCTATGGCCGCCAAACCTACCAAGTTGTTCTGCAACCCTTTGCCTNGCAACCTGCACACAAGTAAACAACCCCGCTTCCAGCCTTCCCCAAGAGAATGTGGCCAGTGCTGCGATGGGAGGAGCTCCCCACAAAGATACCAGACAGCTGAAGGTAGCCGAAGGAGCCGTGCTGGCCGACTATATACGTCAGCGCGTACCACAAGAACACCAGTTGATTCTCAGCTGCTCGCTCCACCACTAGTGCTGTAACTTTCTGCCTACCACCCTCCTCACGAGGGACCCCCACAGCCTTCCAGAAGCCTTCGAGACCAGCTACCAGTGAACTCCTGAAGAAGTATTATTCCCTTTAACCTCACTTAAAACTATAGTAGTGACCCTCGAGTCCCTTCACGTCAACAGTGTAGACTGAACAACAGTGTAGACTGTTAGGGTACAAATTGTTCTAGTAACTACTTAGCTCGTCTACTCTTGTTAGTTTTGTTCCAGGTCCCCTTCACCTGGTTAACGTAGTTTACTTCTGCCAGTTACAGCAGCAATTTGATAGCTACGAGTTAGTACGGGTCACTGTGTATATTCCTCAGGGAATAAACAAGTTTTCTCCACCTAACCTCCAAGTATAGTGGAACCGCGTTATAACGATAGTCGACAATGGCAAAATAAATTATCGCTATAGCAAGTTATCATTATAACAATATTTACCCTGCCTGTAAATTTTTTAAATTGTATTTGCCCCTGTAGATTCAGTGTTTAAAGAATGCCGTAAACTACGCATATGCAGTGACAAGTTAGTAAAAAAAAAAAAACTACGTCTGGCAGCGACATTATGCAACGACCAGCAGACGCGACGTTGCTTCCTCTTCCATTCTAATTCCCTCCTCCATATTTTCATGCGGGGAGGAGGAGGGGGCACGCTACTTCACTCATTGTCTCTCTCTTTCACACACACAAAGTCTGGAGATCCCATGGGAGTCATGTGCATCCTGTCTCACCACAAAGCAGAGCTTTCCACATGTTTACGTTTGCCCTCCACCCCCTTTCCCGAACATGTTGCCAATCAATAAATTCCTCCAAGCCTTCCTTGTTTCCGTGTAAGGCAGAGGACTGCCAACCTCTCAGATTGAGGAGAAGAGAAGAGGTGGAACGTTTTTTTTTGAGGGGTGACATTCATTCCAGCATGGAAAAAAAAAACCAACATGTCACTGCGTAAAAGAAAAAAGAAAAAACCGGCCGGCCATTGCAGTTGTTGAAATTCTTCTTTTAACGACCATAGGGTACCATTATCTTACAGCATGCCACAATGTTTTGACTTTTAGCGCAGCCAGTTATTTAATTAAAGTATTTTCCAAACATATCACATCACCACATATTAATGTAAAAGAAGAATAATTTGTTGCATACTAACAAGGTGCCACAAATTGTTGGTGCAATTTTATTTTTAAAAAATTTCTTCCTGGTACTTGCAAAAACCATGGTGCGTCCTATACACAAGTAAATATGGTAATATAAACAATGTAGCATTGTCTAGCAACTGTTAGACGTAATCATGCTTTTCCCCTTACGCCTGGAATGTGGCGATTCGATGACCTTGTAAGGAACAGAGTCTTCCTATCACCACAAAATAAAAGGAGCGGTAGACTGCTAGCATCTCGCCGCCCTCTACTACATTCAACAGTACCTACCATTCTCCTCCGCCCCCTGCTATTCTCTATCCAGCGTACCCCCCTTTTCTTGTCCTCGGCTAGCTCTACTCCCATTTGTACCTCTCCCCTCTATCATACCCTTTTCCTTATCCACCACAACACCCGCACGCACCTCTCCACAAGCTTCTCCATCGCGAGTGTCGCCATGTGACACAGACTAACAAAGGCTGGCTCGGGTATGGCAAGTGTGTGAATGTCACTGGCAATACGACATGTTTAAACACATTAAAAATACTAGTTTTCAAATGTTTGTATTGCTATAGTGAAAGGTTTCATTAACAGATTTGAGTTATAAACGAAATTAAGTACCTTTCAAAGGATAGGGAAAATGACTGTGCATTTTAAAAATATCGCAATAGCGGACATTACGCTATAGGCTATACTCGCAATAACGCGGTTCACTACTTCATTCTGGAGTGATTGTTCAAAACCTCAACCATGTAGACGTCAACCCACCAAGGAGAAGAAGGAGACCGCGGTTTATCTTGATTGCAGACACTACAGTAGGACTGCGGGCTACACCTAATCAGGTGCAGGTACGTCATTAAACACAATATGTTCGATGGCCACACGTACCCTGAACCAAGTACTTCGGTACATAGAACATTGTAAGGTAGAGCCACAACCACTAGTAATACACGCAACAAAGCGGCTAGACATTCAAATCAGCTAACCCTTTCCATCCACTGCATTGAACTTAGCCAGTTGAGTGTCTGAACTGACTCTGGGTGGCCTAACCTCTTCTGGTTACACTCTTAGCTAGGGAACTCATCGCTTGCTCCTACTTCATGCAGACGACACGTAGCACCTAACCCAACCTCTTCACCCATAGAAGTGGTGCAAAGTGGAGAGGTAAGAAGGCTGCTATGGCCGCGAAACCTACCAAATTGTTCTGCAACCCTTTGCCTTCTGCCCTCAGTAGACCCTCCCCAAGGGACCAAACTCAAGCCGCCTGACGACTGGCAAGGCCTCACCTCCCAATCCACCGTAGTACCT
>NQII01000424.1:422964-539942 GCA_002778355.1 Clitarchus hookeri
AACGATTTGGAGTACAAGTCACTTATATTCGGCCGGTAATCGTTCGTCTACGTAAATTATACGCCATGTTGTTCTCTCGAAACCCATATCCTTGATTCCGTAGACACGCGTGAATAGTTTTTAAGCAATTCTAACGTATAAGGTGCAGTGTATTTTCCAACTCGAATATATTAGCTATAACGTCCAAAGTGTAATAATAGATACAACAGACCTTCTCGCCAATTTTAACCCAAATTCACTATCTCGGACAAATTAAAAAAGAGTTATCAAATATCTAACATTTTATATTNTTCCAACTCGAATATATTAGCTATAACGTCCAAAGTGTAATAATAGATACAACAGACCGTCTCGCCAATTTTAACACAAATTCACTATCTCTGACAAATTAAAAAAGAGTTATCAAATATCTAACATTTTATATTTTTACTTTTATAGCCTACTTATATTTTTAGACAGATGTCAGTCTTAAAATATCTTAAAATTTGTTTAGCATTACAGTACAATGAGAATTGGATTAGCTGACAGCGTGTTGATAAAAAATACAGCCCCGGCGTGACGGACCAGCTGATGGCGGAAGGATACGTAGTCAGATGTAAACAGTGGCGCTACTTTCGCCGAGCTGTCAAAAAGTGGCCTTCTTATATGGTACAGAATATATTACCCACCTTTGATCCCTGGTGAGAGCCGGTCTGTCCACGGTGCGAGACCAGATCCTGGTTGGTATGCAAGTCTCTGGGTTGGGCTCGCTTGCTACCAGTACAATCCGAGACGTGAGACCTTGGAGATAGTTGCCAGACGTGACGAGGAGTGTGATGCCTAACGTGAGGTTGGTGGTAGTGGTGACACTAGCCAAATCAGGTTAAGGCCCCCAAGCACGAGTAGTTTAGGTTTACTGGTGTTGGAGGAGTCCGGTCAGTGGTGTAGCTGTTGATGAGATTCCTTTGGTGAACTGCTTCCTTCCTCACTTCTGAGAAAACACTCTTGGATCTCATTTCCAACCAACAAGACTTCCCGGCCAAGGCAAGGGACTTCTTGGCCACCTTCCGCCACCCAACCTGATGGCATGGCATACTAGTGACAGAGAGTTGGAGAAAGTAGGGCTTGGCACAGCTTGAGTAAACACAAATGAGAGTCCGAGAATGGGGTAGGAAGTCTGAGCGGCCACTTGGAGAGTAGTGACCTCCTTCAAGGTGCGTTGCCCTAGTCTTGCCTTCCAAGGTTGTCAGGTAGGGCAAGGCTTACCACCAGCATGCTGAGTCCTTGTCGGAAGGTTTGTGTATAACATTCCTAAGGCCCACCTCTACAGTCTTTCTGAAAGTGCCCAGATAGGGCGCAATGGCAGCCAACATGTCAAGTACTCCCCGATCTGTGATCCCAACGACCTTTAGATGTCCTGCTATTAGCATTTCAACATGTCAGCATTTCCAAAGGTCTCAGCCTAAGCTGTATTTGCACGATGCAAAATGGATTTTGTATGAGGTTTTGCTGAGAATTTTCTCATGAGAAACCAGTACACTAGTCGAATTTGCAATAAAATACTTCCTTGTATGAGAAAAGTTTATGGCCTCATAATATCTAAACTAGCAGTTATTTTAAAAATTAAATCTTACAAAGACAACGTTTTAAAGTAACTCTCTGAACTACATTTAAAAAACAAATTTTTCAAGAGTTCTTCACAATAAATATTTTTCGTCTGTTTCCTCTTCACGCAGTTTCTCCTACCTGTTTGGTTGATATACACATGGCCATATGACTAGCAGAGAATTAACAATAGAATAACTAATTTTGTGCAAAACTTCCTGAAAATAGGACATGCTCTATCTACTGCTTTCTTACAAGATCTGTCTTGCCCAAGCTATTCTTGCACGAGATTTAGTATGAGTGTGCCATCTTGCACGGATTTTCCATGTATCTTGTTCTGTGTAAAATATACTTTAGACAAATGTGGAATGCTTCATCAACACAGTGTCTTTAAAGACAAATACCACACTTTTCTCTGGGAATACGTGACAACAGTGCCAGAGTTTGAAGGACTACAGGTGTGTTACAATCCCTACTTAATATTAAGGCTCCCGTCTTCCTGGCACTTTAAATGTGTTGTAGTGTTTGAAATACTAGTTTTTAACGAAACTCTTAAACATGCATCCAATGTGCTGATCTATGAAAAGGACACACACTTCCGACGAGGGCTGTTTAGTGCTTTCAAGACGTCGCGCACATTAGAAACACCATTTCAGAGTACTTCAAAATGGCTAAAAATTGCTTTTTCAAAGTGCTGTATCACAGAATATAAGCATCAGATACATACAAAACTACTCAAGGGCCCTGAATTGAACCTTCCTGCAGACTTTCCGTCAATAAAATAATAGTGTCACTGCTGAAACTCCCATAGGTACACGCAGAGCAACGAGAACACTGCATATCAGAGCCTTGCGTTCAACGGCGATGTCGCAATTGATGCGCGTGGCAGTCTTGCCCTTATCGCTTCCGCGCTTCTCTGTCTCAAACATAGAAAAAAATGCTAGGTAGGCAGCAGCCTTAAAGCATGCCTACTACAGTCAACTCTTGATTCTACGACCTATATCGAGAGGGTCGCTATTTCCAAGGTCATAGAAACAAGAGTTGACTGTATTAGTGTGAGCCTGAGGATAAATATAAATATCATTTTGCTAATAGTAGTGATAAAAAAAGTCACTGAATGCACAGCAGTATACTAAAGACACCCTGTGGCTCATTACACCACATTTCCTGGCTGAGAGCCCAGGAGCCAGTTTCCAGCAAGCTAATGCTCGCCTCCACAAAGCTCTGGTTTCACAGGAGTGTTCACATGTTTCAACACTTCCATGGCCACCCCTTCACATGATAAGTTGTTTATTGAATATTTTTGATGGGACACCAGCTTCTTACATGGTGAAGTGTGCACAATTTTAAGCAAAGTTTTCAACAATGGGCAAATCTGCTGCAGAATAACACAGTGTTCGCTTGATTTCATTCCCAATTGTATTTACACATGTACCAAGACACGAGCCAGGCCAACATCAGTCGTGGCTCATGGGTTTCAGCACAGGTAGGGCTGCACAGTGATACTGAATATTTGAGAGGGGGAGGGGGAGGGAGAGTGAGCTAATGAATTACATAATTTTTAAATGTGAAAATAAGCTTCACAATATTCTAGGGTTGTGCGAAAATGACTCTCTGTTTCACAAAACAAAAAAGTAAAATATGTTGTTGAATTTTATGATACTGAAAATTTTTTTTAAATAATTTTATTAGGACACAGTTTTAACGAATGTTTAATGACAATCTAAACACTTCGTAGAATTTTTCAACTAAATACTCGCACATAATCAAGTGAATTCAATCAAAATTGTGAAATCAAAATTGCCTAGTGTCATTAATGGCCATACAGTATAACAATATGCTCTTAATATTTCCTTAAAGTACATGTAAAAAAAATTATTGACATGAATGGATTGTATTAGGAAGAAATTAATGTTGTAATAAAATTCTCGAACTTGACAAAATTGCTTTTGCCAACATTTCAAGTCAAGTTTCAAGTAATTATTTCAGTACCATTTTATTAATAAACATAGCAAATCTACAGACAAACCAAAATTTTTATTGTTATTCACCTAAACAAACATTTGACAAGCACTATATATTCAGTGAACTTAAAAAAAATTCCACTTGCTTAGATTTTTATTAAGTACTTATAACTTCCTCCCCCTCTTATAGTTACAGTTTACCAAGAAAACAGTTTTGGACTAGTTTCTACCAATAAGAATAATTCTTTGCCAGGGTGAGTGATTCACAGCACTTTTTCCTTCTTGCCGACTAATAAATGACTATCATTTAACTTGGCAAAATTTTGACAATTCGGCGAAAGTAGCACCAATGTTTACTTTTAGTTTAGGTATCCTTCCGCCATCAGCTGGTGCATCAAGTGGCGGCTGTATATTTTATTAACACGCTGTCAGCTAATCCACTTGCTTTTTAATTTATTACAGACAGCAAATTTGGGTTAACAGTTGCGAGACGGTAATTGTAGTTCTTATCACACTTTGGAAATTACAGCTAATATGTTAAGACTGGAAATAAAAGTAATTCTGGGAACTTGCTTGGCAATGGACATTCATTGGTCAACAAACTCACCAACGACTTTTGCAAAACAGTTATTCTCCTATTTCTGATACTAAATAGCTAGAGTTGGAAATATGTGGTGTGGAATAATGTTAAGATTTGCTTAAAAACTACCCACATGCATCCCACTTTCTTTTTATTAATACAGTATAGTAACAACACTAAAATACACAAATGGGTTTGCGGGAAGAAATGAACATGACATGTAATGGATGTAGGTGTAATGATTACCAGCCCAATAGAAATTATTAGTAATCAAAATAGCTGTGCAAGGAAATACATGCTACTTCAAAAATTATTAAAATTATACAGAGCTCACGGAAAAACAAAACCATTGGGATCTGTATATAAATTTGTTATTTTACACAAGAAAGTCATTTTGTTTCTTGCTGGTAGTGTTTGGGAGCCGGCTAACAGGTGGAATAGCAAGGACGTGTTGTGAGCCGAACGTGTTCAACAGGTAGAGCAGCATGTTGGCCTGCCTCTTGATCACGTCTTTTTAAAAGTTCACTTTTCTCCTATTAATTGGCTTGAAACGACACAAACTTAAAAAAAATTTCGTCAAATTATTTTTAAAAATTATTTAACAATACCCTGCGATATTTCTGGAGGCTTTTGGAATTAATATCAAGCATGTATAGAAGGCATGAATGGAGAATGGGGATACGATGTAAAAAGAACTCCCAATGTTTGAAGTTGCGTTTCATTTGAATACGGACCGTTCTTATGTGCATTTCATCTTGAACACCTATATATTAATACTTTGGCACAAAGTTTAGTTTGCAACACTACCAACCGCTGTTTTGTGACCGCGTAAAATAAAATGTATTAATTAATCTAGGAACTCTTTCTCATCCGCGTATTTTCTGCTTGTCTGATATGCGTCAGCAGTGCAGTCAGAATAGCCAACGTAATATTAGTTTTTGTTCGTTCATGCATCAGCTGATACAGGATTTTGTAAATAGCACATTGTTTGTTTCGTATATGTCAAGTTGCTACTCACTGACCTTCAAGATCTTGCCAAGTTATATGAGACAGAGAGTAATGTCAGCTGTGTGATTTTGATAGAGAAAAAAGATAACAGTTAAGAGGGGTGGAGTGGGAGGGTAACTTCCAGACTGATCTGTCAGCATGCCGCCGGGTGAGCAGACAAGCAGTCCACATTTTAAGTTTTGGTTACCTAATAGTTGTGAGCAGAGGGGCAGTTCACATTTAAAATTGTTGTTACCAAAAGGTAGTAGTTTTTTTTACACATGTTTTTAAAACAATTAGATAAAAGTAATGACAAGTTTACCAGTGTTTATGACTGACACGTCAAAACCTTGCCCGACCGTGACATCGCCGTCATGCGTCAAAACTATTAAATTATTATAAAATTGTATTTTCATGTAAATTCACAGATTGTGGAGGTTACAGCTATTTGTAGCTAGAAAGCATATTCGTACCATTTTATAGCATCTACATAGTTTAAACTATTTTCCATCATCTCTAGCTATACCATATTTATTCAAAATTAACACCTCCAATTTTTTAAAAATTTCAGCATCACATCTCAGAAATAGGGGAGGGCGTTTGTGTGATTTAGGCATTTTTGCCATCCAATATGTGTGCTGCTGCTTGCGAGCCAGGGGGCCTCGAAATCGACAAATGTGGCCTGCTTGTATGCTGAACTGGCTCCAGCGTGCTTGCGAACCAGCCTGAAAGTTCACACTCCACCTTCCCTAACAAATATCTGCTTTGTTTCTGTCATTTTTCCAACACTATCCTTGCAGCAGCCATGCAATTGTTGAAAAGAGTGTAAAGCAATCTATGTTATGACTATGGATAGGAATTTTTTGGTGTTTTCAAATGGCCAAAAGCGATGGTTTGAAATTAAAAATAGGTACTTTCATGAAGTAAAAATCATTCGTTTTCAAAATACCACGTAAAGTGTTTTTTTGCAGGATTTTTAATTAATTCTGAACAACAAAATTTATTTATTAAAACATTAGAATTAGGGATGGGTCGGTTTGGTTCTTCGGTTCCAATTCATACCGGTTCTTGAGGTTTGACTGAGAACTGGTTTTAGGTTAACAACTACTCGTTCTCGTTTCTACACAGAAATGGCAAAACTCTGTTGTTACAATGTCTTATTTACAAAACTTTAAAGTTAAAGCATCATTAGCAAATAACGTTTGTATCTAGTTCTTATGCAGACCTTCAGATCTAACTCTCAAAATAAATTTCACTAAGCAATTCTAAATTTTCTTGCTTCAAGTCATGACGCTTGTCACTGAGAATGTTATTGTAGTTCGAGAAAAACCTCTCGCCGTCTAAATTGGCACATGGCAACAATATAGACTGCACAGCAGAGCGAACAAAGTCAGAATGATTGATTCATACAGCCATAAGAAGCAAAACAATGTCAACACTTTCACATTCACCAACTTAAGTTCTTTGTATCCCTGAAGTGTAACACTTTCACTCAGTTTTAAAAACAAAAGCATTTGTTTCTGCAATATTTTGCTTAGATTGGGAGTTATGCTTGTCAGCAAAATTTCGGAAGGGTTAAAATCATTTAAGTGTTCATATAAATGATAAGCTGGATCACTTGCCTTCAGTGAAATAAGTTTTGTGTGAGAAAGTGAAGCAACTTCCTTCAAGGCCAATGTGATTTTTGCTTCGGCAACAGCTTTCTCTCAAGCACTCAGACTGGCCTTGGTTTCGTGAGGTAAAGCTTCCAGTTGTAGCAAGCTGAAGAACCTGCTCTACTTTACAAACCTACCAGTGATTAAGTGACTGCATGGGTAAGTTCCATCTATCAGTTCAGTTGCATCCTTACAGGTTTCTTGAACAAAAACTGCCTGAATCTTCACACACTGAATTTCTTCTACTGATGCACTTGCAAAGAATTCAATACCTGCATTGTTGAGACAGGAAATTTAACTGCTTGTCTAAAATTCAACAGCAGCATTCAGGTTGTCAAGCAAAATAGCACACAGATTCATACTAGGAAGACCATCTCGTAAGCACTGGCATGGGAAAAAGAGGAATGTCTTTGTCTGCATATTTGTCATCAAGAAACTGTTGAAACAAGTGTTTCCTACTGCGTGTGTTTAAGAACGCCAAATTTACATTTGTGTTCATTTTCTAAAGTTCAGGAAAATGTTTGCCAAGCTCATTTATGACCAAATTGAGCTTATATCTCCAGCATTGTACAACTAGTACATGATAAGCCATGATGTTTTTCTAAGTGTCAAAACACTTCACCATGTATTTGGCAGAGTCTGAAACTTGAACTAAGACACTATTGAAGTCAACATCGTACTTCAAGGTATCCTAAATAGCCCTGGAACAATTCTTTGCATTTGCAGTTTCCAGAGCACGTACATCTTCAACAAATGTCAATCTTGTCAGTGCTGACGATGATCTTGAAAAGAACAACAAAAATGAGGCCACCTCGACAGTCAGTCGTTTGATCACAAAGTACTGCCACTTGTATTCCTCTCACTTTCTCCCTTAGAGCATTCTTTCTTTCTTGTTTCACTGTTGGAAAGCGTTTTTCTTTCAAGACTTTGACACATGGAATGTCATCAGCACCTGCAATAAAATATTAAATCCTGTGTAAGCAGTATGTCTGCGAAACTCTGATTTAAAACATGGTACATTATTTTCAGCAGTTTTATTCATTAAAATAATATAAATATGTTTTTAAATCCCAAAATAAAAATAATAAATAAATCTTTTACGCAATGAATTTTAATTTAAAACTGCAACACTATTCTTTACGAGGCCAATTTGGTATGCAAATCAAATACATTAATTTCAAAATTTAAAAAAAAAAATGTATATTTTTTAAATGTTATTTTAAAAACACTGTTGAATTACTAAACAAAAAATAGTTGAAAAAATAGGAAGCAATTCTGTATATTAATAGTCTAAACCAGAAAATTATGAAAATGTAAGGATATAAAACTAACCTTCAATGAACTCGTGCATGAATGCTTTCATGTGGTCATTTTCTAGTTTGTATAGAGGTATGTTTGCTTTCAAAAATGTTTCCGTCACTTGTTTCAGAAGGTATTCTGCAGTTTTCTTTTTTCTCTCAACGCTGCTGAAGCGCGAAGCATTTGAAGTCTGAAGTTTTGACTCGGGGTACCAGTCTTTTTGGCAGCCACATGCTTGGCTAATTTTAGATGCTTGTCGACAGAATCTTTGCATTCCCACCCAACTTGGCAATTACAAAATTTGCTCACTACTGTATGGTTATCAATGCAATAAAAACCATTTTTCTGGTACTGAAACGCTCTATCTCTGGCCGTAAGTTTATTATTTGGCATCTTTAAAAAAAAACGCCTAAAATTTAAACCACAAAAACGAAAGGAAAAAATACAAACACTTTAGAAAAGTATTTTTAGGCAAAAACCAAACATTAGCTCAAATTTTGAAATTTTTTTAAGAAAACTCAATGTAAGTACTACAGCAGTATTTACTGGATTTGTAAATACTGTCGCAAACAAGTTTTTAAAAAATCCAGCTAGACCAAATGCACAAAAAAAAGTTATTTTACATGTAAAAAAAGGTAGATATCTATAAAACTATTTAAAATTAAGTAATCACAGTTAATTCCATAATAACTTTGCTATTCAAAACCCATGTTTCAAATATATATATATTTTTTAATGTGGTTTACTTTGAATTTTTAGGGTTAATTTGGAAATCCTCAGAAGAGAAGGAAACAACCCGTCACTATTTATTGTTTGTATTTAATCCACACAGCTGTGCAACTCACAACAAAGAAAAAAAGCTAGATTTCACGCTAGGCAGGATAAAAATATTTATGCCTCTAAACTGAACTTCGAAAAAACTAGATTTAGCGGAGAAAAAAAGCTATATTGGCAACACTATTTGTTAACACTTTAACATATTTTTTCTATCACATGAGCCAAAGACGTGACAACAGCAGTAGAAGAAAACACGAGTTCACTGATGTGCAAAGCAAAAGCAAACAACTAAAGACATCTCTTGCTTTACTTCACGTGTCAACGCATACACTAGGTTACTCTAGCGTACACTCGCCACTAACGCCATCTATTTTCTGGTAACACTACAGATGGCAGATTTCAGCGCACACTCGCTTTGTCTCCGTGAATCTTTGGTTTTATTCATTGTTTGTTTACAGTGCCGTGAATCTTTTTGATGTTTTGTAATTACAGCACAGTTGATTTGTGGTCATGAGTCAATATATAAACAAAACATATTACTGTAGTATTGATCTAGGTAGTGGATAATTAAAAAGTTCTAGTTTTATCGGCTATAAAAAGCGATTTAATTACAGTTTTAGTCATTTTTCTTATAAAACCAAAATTTTGCGTTTTGCTATGAATTTCGCGCAATTTCGCATAAGATTTGTGACAACGAAAAATTCTTATAGCTAGTTATGACAAACCAGACTATTTTCAGTACTGTATTTTTCTCCAAAATCTTAGACACCATGTTAAGACACCTCCTTTTCAAAATCATTCCTGAGAAAAATATGCAGGTGGTACACGAGTAAATATAAATATAGCAATCAGCCTGTAAAGCGTTCATGTATGCCCCGTGCACTTTTAAATAAAAACTACAACTTCTAGTACAGAATATATACCTTCATTGTCAGACTGATCAGAGGCATAAGAGCCTATCAGAGACATCAGAACTCTGCTTGCTACTAGAGGCTTCTCATGAGAAACACTGGATGAACCTTCCCATTCTGTATCACTGAAGTCTCCTCCTTCCTGAATGTTTGGGACTGGGGTTTTATCTTCACAAGTATCAGGAAATGCACCTGTTAAAAACAAATACAAATTAATAAAAACAAGACTATATACATGCATAGTATAAATTTTAAAAAAATCTTAAAATCTTAAAATGTTACGGTACCTTTTGGTTAAATGCATAGTAATGTTCTATTCACAGGCAAAAAATCTAATAGTAATTTTTAAAAAATCTTAAAATCTTAAGGTGCCTTTTGGTCACATGAACAATATACATACCTACATGTACTGTGATTATCCTCGATGCAAAGTTAGTGTGTTTAAAATTTCACATATTTACAATATATTTAAAGTTTAAACTAATTTATAAGTAAAGAAAAAGGATAACGCTGTAGAATTCTTTAATAGTTATTATTTTTTTAATAGTTATTTATTTGCTCTCTACAGTAATTGTTTAGTAGTACCAGTATGAACAAATAAAACTAAATTTAATTTTGTTTAATAAAAACAATTAAGCTAAAAGCATTACAGAAGATCCCAGATTTTATGAAGCTTCACAGTTCGTGGAAGCAACTTTGTAAAATGAAAATCTGCCATTTTTAACCCTGCCAAAAACACAAAAATTGCATTTAAAAAAAAGTGAATTTTCACATTAAGTTGTTGTTTTATTATCTTTTGTGTGAAACTAAAACTTTTCTGATACATATTATTATTTATTTATTTTGATAGTTAGAAGTCTTTTGAATAAAATTAGGTATACCATTTTCAGTATATTCCTGAGGGAAAATCACAAGCGATTATAATGAAATAATAATATGGAAGCCACTAAAATATAGATTAGATATTTGCTATTTGCAAAAAAAAATGCATAAATACTAAGCTAACTTGACTTGGAAAAAACATGCGGCAAACACATCCATCTAATGTGCCATGCATGTGTTCTCTCTCTCTTTCTCTCTCTCATGGCAAGTAATAACTGTTAGCGAAGACTAATTCAAGTGATAATTCACTCAAAAACTTTTAAGGTGTAATGCAGTTGAATATTTGACACAATGCAGTCAAAATAACTACATTAAATATAACTAGCAGGATTCTCTGAGCTGTTTTGCAATTTATCAGGTAATGCGTCAACACCATCAAGCAAAGCACATGAAACTCAAACGCAACGTGAATAATGCCAAGAGCATGCATGGCTGATTTGAGAACTAATAAAGTGTGTGTTTTGTTTCCCACTCAGTCAAAAAATGTGCATGAAGTAAGCTACAGTAAATCACAACGAAACTGATTGAAACTATCCTACATTATTCAAATTTAGGCATCTCTGTTCCCAAAACTCTACACGTAAGTTATTGTAACAAATTCCCATATTACCACATGTATGGCAACGAGATTTTTTGCAAAGTCTGCCTTATTTGAAATTGCAAAATAAGTGAACCCTTCGTGAAAACAAGATTGGCATGCGAAGCAGTAAAAACATATTTAGTTTGAGTAATTGGTTGTGATAGTTTATGCTGAATTGATTTGTAGAATGTTTGCATAATCATTTGCTAGGGCCAGGAAATTTTCATGAACTGCGAAATAATGCAAAATACTGAGAAATTATGTTTATTCGTGAAATTCTGTAATAATTTTTGTATTTGCGAAACATTAGCGAAATTGCTTGTTGACGTGTGTCTAAAACCACAGTGCAGCTTCTTTTGCAATGAAAACTATTAGAAACATTAAGTTTTACAATTTTCCATTTAATATACAGCATTATCTCTCATTTACTTTCCATATGTGTGGATAAGAAAACTATTTGCGTGATCACCATGCTGCTTACTATAAACACATAATTAAATATTACATCACGAGATTGATTCATAAATCAATTGGTAGCAAGGTCGAAAGATTATCATTGCATGTATGATTCAATATATATTGAACCAAATCGCTATGGTGCTCGTTCACGGGCAGAATCATGCCTACATGTATTTTATTTAATAAACAAACATCTCTACCCAAAAATGTTGGTGATGTGATAAAAGTACATAGTACGTATATATAACAAAGATGAATATTTTTTTGTTGAATTTAATAATTACGCACTTAAGATTCGCGTGGTATTTGTAAACACTGCGACCTTACTCATCTTCTATACCTTGTGGTTAGGTTCTTGACAACTAGCAAATACGGGATTTACTACACAGCGAGGGTGGTAACTGTAGTTGGCTGCTTACGTAGCAAAACCGATTAAGAATGCCAAAAATAGTTTTAGATCATGCCCAGGAAATTGAAAATGAAGGGTTTTTTGTTTTACAAACTGACCAAAGTGCAAAACTGCGATGTAAAAATGGGAAAATACATGTGCTTAAACACTGCCATGCCATATGCACAGTGATTTATAGATAGTGGAGGACATAAATAATAAAACGACAACTACACCGGAAGCAAATTTGTGTAATTTTCATAGCCAAGAAAACAAAAGCACACTGGTTTCTACCACTTCATTGTAATTTTTTTTAACTATGTAAGAAGTATTTTTATTTTATCAATAATAAAATATTTACTAGTATTTTGTAGTTAGATTGTGGATTTTTGTTGAAGTAATATTGAACTGAACAGGATTTTATTAAAATATTGCTATCTACAAATAAATAAAAGCTGAATGTGGGTGATGTAAAAATCAAAACGCTAGTGAAAGTTCTTGGCCAGTTTTAAGTGTCTCGATACAGTACAAGATTAACCGCACAAAAATTACTGTGGCATGACAATGTGTGTTACATGACAAGTGTGCTCTCTTAAGGTTGTCCATTCATCCTTTTCGTTAAATATTTTTGAACGTTTTCCACTTAAATATGTACTGATTAAAATAATGAATGAATTCCATTTAATTTGAGTGAAATCCTTACAAAAACAACAGCTTCACGTTCTAATAATAATGCATGCAATTTTTTGTTCTAAAATTTATTACATGAAACGAAAATATTTCTTTGACGAAATGGTGAAATTTTAATGATGAAATAAGCTCATTTTATTTACCGTAAAAGTGGGACCCTATCAATCACTTTTCAGAACGTCATTGGATATTAACAAACTTCCTAAAACAGCATTTGTTCAGATAACTGGAAATTGTGTTTATTTATTAAACTGGATATTAATTTTATTATGGCAGTACAATTACATTTTTTGTAACGTTGAGGCGTGACGCTTATTTTGACTACAATAAACACGACTTTGCCTCATCTGGACGTACATTCACGCACCCAAGGCGGGGTTTGAACCCTGTAACAACTAACAACTTGCTACGAGTGCCTACAAGTATGCCCCTTGTTGCAGGGGGCAGCCACGGACACATCAGCCAAAACTGTTCGCCATGATGTCAGATGTCATCCCCCTCCCCCTCCCCATCATGTGAAGGAAGCCGGCCCAGCAGGCGAGACCACATTACAGAGCGACCTACTTCAGCCACAAGCCGAGGTACGGCGCTAGAGAGTACAGTTCTGTCCAGGGCCGGAGCTCATTACCGCTCGCACCTCCGCATCCCAGACAAGCCCGCGGGCAGGTAGAATGTAAGGCCTTGTACCGCAGAGAAACGTCAGTTGTTCTCCAGCCTCCAGCAGTTTGCTCCACCACCTCGTGTGCTGGGGCTCTCTGCTGATACCAACATCTTCGCGACCTTCCAGAAGATCTACCAGAAGATCTACCAGATCTTCACCAGCTACCAGCGAAGAAGTCTTTGAACACCTTGAACTGCCAAAAACCCTTCTGGTAATGGCAACCACACTAACCTTCTCGTGGTGTTACACACCCCACTACCCTTCTGGTAGTGGCCCTCGACGTCCCTTTTGGACAACAGCATTGACATAGTTAGCGACAGTAGTTGTAATAGCTTCCTAGCCGGATCTGCTTTGTTCAGGTCAGACCCAGGTTATCTTAACCTGGTAGTTTACTTCCGGTCAGTTCTTGGTTAGTTAGAAGGTAGTATGGGCCACCGTATTTATTCTTCACGAAGTAAATACATTTTCTTTCAAGCCTCTGCGTACTAGTTTCTAAGGGTGACTGATTTTATCCTCTGTAGACGTCAGCCCACCACGGTAAAGCAGGAGACTGTCTTTGACAAACCCATAACCAAACTTAGTGTAGGACTGCAGGCTCCCTTACCAGGCACACGTATGTCAACACACCCAGTCGACAGCCACCCATACTGTGCACCTGGTGCGCAATAAGGTAGAGCCACAACCACTAGCAGAACAATCCACAAAGCGGTTAGTCAGCCAGCCCAGTCTTCACTCCGTCCACCGCGCTGAAATGTCGCCGGAGGGAGTGCTAGACTGGTTCTGGAGGTTCGCCCACCATTGGAGCCACACCCAACGTTGTCGTTGGACGCTCACAGTACACACACCTCTCCAACCACCACGCCTTGTGTCGCCGGTTGGAGTAAACGGGTACAGCTCTGGGTTAGCTCGGCTTCGGCTTTGGTTCTACACCTAGCTAGGGACCATAGTCGCCTGCTTCCCCTGACGAGGCCAATGTTTGTACCTACCTTTATGCCATACACCCAGAGGAGTGTTACTGGTAAGAAAGGAAGACCGCTACGGCCTCCAAAGCAAACAGGAGATGCAACCCAGCCCCAACTGCACTTTGCAGCACAATCCCCCGGGAACGAGCTCAAGCCGTCAACCAGCAGGAGAGGCCTCACCTCTCAGCTCCCTCCCACTCCCTGATCAAGACAGCCGAGCAACCACACCCCATCATGACCAACTTCCGCCAAAACCGGCACGTTCCGCTAGGGATTGCTAATCGCTGGTTCCAGTGCCGCCGGACCAGCAGCCCTCCCCAGGCTCACAGAAGCACCGAAGCTCCAGGTCGAGGCACCAGCTCCAGTCAACTGCAGCAGCAGCAGCTAGGTCAGCAGCCACCCCAGGCTACCTTCAGCAAAGGTAAACCCGTGACTGTGCGCCACCCAGTTCGCTGGACCGCTAAGCCTGCATTTGACTTTGTGTCGAGTTGCCAGGCCACGCGCCCTGCACTGTATACAGACCAGGGCCCGGTCAACCAGTAGTATAGTCGCCAGTGATATCAACTGGTGCCTCTGACAGACATTTCAAAACTTTCCCAACCATGACGTGCCATCAACCAACCTACGTCAGGCGTCAACTTTAACAATGTCATGTGCGAGTAATAAAATAAAATATGAAGAGAATACGTGTACCGTAGAAATACAAACACCAACAGCACTGCAAATAAACAAGAACAATACTGGTCCAGCACAACTAAATGTTTTGCCAACCTTAATAGCAATGGTGGAGAAAAATAAACACTAAAAGGATGAATAAGTTATTTCAACCAAACTGACTTTAATGGTGAGAAATAAGAATAAATATGTAGAATCAAGTTATATACCGGAATCTTCCTTATGTTCTTATAACTTAAAACCATAGTTTCAACAGCTGATACAGACTTTAAAACTATTTTTTTTTTAATTTTGCAATCTTATAATTTTAACTTTATAATACATTTTTTTTGTCTTAGTGATTGGGATGCTAAAGAAAAAAAAGAGTCAGTTATGTTAACAAGGTTATTTAGAATAAAATAGGTTCAAACAGAAATCATGTTCAAAACAAGGTCATGTTAGATGAGCATGCACTGAATGCTGGGACATGCACATGCACAAGGTGAACTGATGGAGTGAAAATAAATCCAACCTGTGCCTGGGAACGAGATCAGACGTCCTCTACTCAACAGCTTCTCTTCCTCTGCCACTTGAGCATTCCAGGCCTCCATCTCCTCTCCACTATGATTATCAACTTCATCACCATCTGCTCCTCGCCTGTTTTTCCTGTAGTGACCATGCATTCTGTTCCAAACACCTGCAAACATTACACATCACAAGTAAAGCATGCACATACAAACATGCATTGAAGTGTGTGCACTGTACTTTCCTCAAGAACAAAAAAACCAACCTTATAAGAAAGATAAATGTAAGAACTGCCTACTTGCAGCATTGTTATTAAAGAAGTAAACATTCTTTTCATTATAAGATTATTTTACTTAAAGTTTTGTATGGAAAATGTCAGGAAAAAAGGTGCTAGAAAATAGACAATCTTAAAAATAAAACCAAAGAAAACAAAATACTTGCAGGTTATTATTTGCACACAAATGAGTTACCACTTATTGAAGTACGTGAATTTTACGCACACATGCATAACTGTGATTTCCTGGTTATAACAGATACTTTAAGCAATGACTGTTGTTCGCACACTGTGGTCCGCCAAGAGTCTTGTTACTGGCAAATCTATTGACCATAAGGTAAATTAGAATTAGACTGTTAATATAAACACTGAAGATTTAACTGTATGTGTCAGGTTAAATACTTATCAAGATGTGAGGGTGCAAGGGTAGTTGGTTATGACTTGGAAGCTACCTGCATTCAGTGATGAACCGATGGGCTAGTTCCTGGCACCATACATAATTATGCAATTATGTTTGAAGGTGGAAGACCCTTATCACTTGTGTAGCAGGTGTCTGTCTTGGTTCTGAGATGCTGCATATACTGCAAATGATTTCTCCTTTCCCACTGTATGTTGCAATAACCTAGTGCCTGTTTTTGCCTCTACTCTGTGATTTTTTATTCTCTACCTGACAGCATTAATGATGAGAACAATATTCTATGTGCAATTTAGTGTGGCATTCTTGTTTCTCCCTCTCTTTCCTTCTGTACTTTTTAGGGAAAAAGTTTATTCTTTATTTTATGGCAAAGCTTACCATTCCCACCTTCTTTATTTAGCACAACAAAATGGTCCCAAATTGTAAATATAGTTTTCAGATGGCAGTTTTGTTGGCATCCATGTTTAGGAGTAATATAACCAACACAAATAAAATAAAATTAGAGAACAAAAGTGTGATTGAAAAAGAGTGCAGTGGCTATGAGCCCTGAGTACCCACCATTAGTTAACAGATTACGACCAACCAGCAAGGAAGATGTGTCGAGCGTGACAAATTTTGCCCACACTGGCAAGCACCAGTGACCTTTTTTATTTTGGCCTCAGTTTCGGGCGAATTTGTCCTGCTAAATTATTTCCGGCGGTGCGGGAGGTCGCCAGGGTGCCAGGAGGGGAAATTACGTCCCTCCTGCCTTCCTAATTTTCTCGCGATGAGAGTTTAGTGATGTGAATTATTAATAAACTCTGTGACACTGTTATAGTAACCTGCCTGGTTCGTATCACTGTTTGTGTGTGTGCATTTTCAAAAAAGTTAACCGTTTTAACTTGAATAAATTTTGCAGGAAAATATGTGAAATTTTTTTTCCTTTTCTCTTATTATACCTCCTTTACCAAGTCTCATGTTTCTGCCAAGTAAGTGAACCGAGCTGTAACTTTCAGTTGTCGAATTTGTTGTCTGAGACATTACAATATGTACCATTAAAACTAATACTTCTAAAAAAACAAAACGTGGGCTCATTGTTTTTTTGTGCTTGGATGCTTTGCTACACATTTGGGTTGGTATAGAAATATTTGTTTATGAACAGGAAGATTTAAAATTAACGCTGTAATGTATGATAATCTGGTATTTCTGCCCACTAATTTTTTTTTTTTTTTCCACTGCAAATTTATTGTTTATATTTATTATTTGCATGATAGTTGTATTGGCAGAATTCTTTGCTATTTATTTACTCTATGTTCTTGTATTGTTTTCAAAATGTTTGTTTATTTTATTGTTTACATCTTTAATTGCAGTATTAAGAGTTGAGTATGACCACACATTGAAATATTTTCAGAATTGTTAAATTAACTTAATGATTAAATGAAGCATTTTAATATAGTGATGTTAAACAGATTGCTACAATAAATCTATTTAAATGTAAACATTAGTCAATAGCTAGCAGCATAGTACAATATTCAATATGATGCAACTGAATTTTTGGAAGTGCTTCGCCTATTGTCTTATGGCAAATTCAAACTGGACTGTGTTGAAAAATTATCTCTGTTCTCGGAACTTTTAAGTTGGCATACTGAATCCTGAAACTCATCGAAAATATATAGAAAAATAGTTATTTATGATGGATCCTATAGTCAAGATTTATTCAGGACATTATTTTAGACCGCCGGTGTGCATGTGGCAAAAGAGAAGAATGCCCTGGTAATCAATTAGCAAAAAAGGGCTCTCTGAATTGCTGCATGTCCCGTCTGATAGCAATTAAATTGCTATCATGAACTACTAGAACTTCTTGCTCCAGAATAACTAGTTACAGATAAGTAAAGACTGAAATAAGTTGCAGATGGCAGCAGCCCAATATAATATGATTCCTCTAATATAGTCCTCAAGAATTCTGTATAACCCTTTCTCTGTAACTTTTCTTGTAAAACTTGCTCACACTTCCTTCAGAAGTAGAGATCTAATGCAGTCACCTAAATATTTTATAAATCTGAGTAGCCAAGGCAAGAAAAGGCATTTACTGATTAATTGAGTAAAACCAAGTGAAGAATTTTTTTATTGGACATTGAATAATATTTTTCTTAGTGTGAAAAGACTACCTTAGGCAGTTAAATGTCAACTGTAATTACAATTATATTCTGAGGTTGAGTGTTTGAATTTGAGCTGCATGTATTCTTATATCTAAACATTGATTGCTTATGTTTCTTCACAAAATTTTCAATCATAATAATTAAATGTTCCTCAATAATTGAACTGCTTTATTGGTTAATAGTTGGTTCAGCATTTTGTTTTACATTTATAGTGTTGATGTGGTCATTCTACTACAATTTATTCTACTATTACTTTCACTCCAATACACAAGTTACTTATATGACAACTTGGTTCGTTAAAAACTACTCCTTAGTAATTGCACATACCCCAATAAACACGTAATTCTTCTCAACTCCAGTCATAGAATTAATTTTTAACATCATAATGTTACTAATGAGCTCGTAAATAGTTTTTTTATAATGAATCTGAAGGAAACACTTTCTATGTTCACTATAGAGAGGAACTTCACATGTACACTTGTCTTCAAATAATATACAAACCTGATCTACCAAATTTACTTCATAATCATAATAACCTATGGGTAAGCATTTTATAACTGAAATACATACTCAAAAAATTTGAATGAAAGGCTAATTCAAAACTGAAATACATTATAAATTGTAAGGAGAGTTTTTCAAGGGACCTAAAATAAAAAAACTCATGCATACTGACAAGCAATTGCATGCAGAACTTGACCTCCATCATCATCTACAACATCTGGTTTGCTGTGAGAGTGGGTGCAATATGTCACATAAACTTAAAATAGTCAACTGTGTTAATTAAAAAAAAAGACAAAAGCCACAAGAATTTTTTTAAACAGAAACTTAGCATTATGTTAATGTTATCTTCTCATGGTCTAATCTTATCCCCTTGCAATCACCTTTTGATGATGGATACACCTGTGAAAATAGTCCCGTTCTTCTCTTCCCCCTGAGACTCTGACCTTTATCAATGTCAAGCTGGTAAATTATTTCACAGCATAGTGGAGCTTGGGACCAAAAATTCAAACTTTGTTTGAAAAAAAAAACAGTCAAAGTTGAGCATCTTTTTCACTGATGTTTTAGTTTCATAGATGCAGTGCGCTGGTGGTAAAAGTGCTTCATGGGAAAACTTTCAGTGTTCACAAAGGCAAGACTTATTAATTACACATACTGAAGAATAACTCAGAACTACCCGCAGCATTTTATGTTTGTCAAAACTTTAGAAAATTATGTGCGGTTCATACATTGGAAATAGTGCAGATTCGGTCAACTTTGATAAATTTGGCAGAAGCTGATTCGAATCGGCAGAGCTCTAGTTAGGGCTGTATTGGTAATTGTGTTGCCGTACATAGTTGCAGTTTAGAGCACATTAGCTTGTAAATGTCAGATGTTCATTTGAAAACCAATCAGTATAATTTAAAAATAAAAATTATTTGTGGGGGTAATGAGGAAGTTGGCCCATTTGTCCAAAGTTGAGAGTATTCATAAGTGTGTGGAGACCATCAACACAACTAAACAAGCAATTGGTTGGTTTGGCTGTCTTTAACCAATTTAAATTCCAAACTCAGTTTGTCTTTGTACCAATAATTTTTTTCATTCAATGACATATTCTTGATTCAATTATAAATTCAATTATGCTAAAATTGTATTTTAAGTATTAGAACACAATATAAAAAATTGAGCTAAAATTTTACAAGTCTGTCATTGGCCAGAAAAAGGCTTTAATAATATCGTCTTTACCTGAATATGTTTTTTTTTTTTTAACAAAACTATTGTTTTCTGAAATTGGCAGTAGACTTTTATATTTGAGACCTAAAGTTTGAAACATTCTACCATGCATACTGAAATGTGTGCGATTGTATGGCACACCTGTTTCGCAATTAGCGCTATTTACATAAATAGAAAACAGTTCAATTTAAAATAAAATAAATACAATAATGTTTATAACATTTTTGGTTAGCTTTGATAGGGTATGTCCAAAGTTTTGTTTTACTTACGATTTACGGCTGGCGCTATTTAATTGTAATGCATGATTGAACTAGCCAACTACAATGTTTCTGCTTTGTAAGGGTGTTAGGAGCTCAAATAAACCATAAAGTTGCATCATTATACATTAATACAAACACCATTTACTGGGAGTTCTGTGGACAACTGGGCTGTTACACATGCAAGTGTGTGCATGCACATATGCAAACTCTCTTTAATTATGTTTCTTACATAATTAGAAGCACAACAATGCTGATTACACAACACCTTCAAGGTTTATTACAAGCATCTCTCAAACTACAAATAATCCTAAAGGAATTCTTACAAAGAACAATTTATACTATGGGCCAACATGTACGCTGGAACATTACACATAATGGCATAAACTACAAGATTTTATACAATAATCACATTATGTTATAACTACTAACCTCTGCCTCGGAACAAGAATCTTTGTCCTCCCCCAAATTTCTCTTGCTCTGCTACTTGTGTATTACTTCCCTCCATTTCTGTGTCAATACAATTATCCTCTGCTTTTGGCCTGAACCTCCAGTGGTGCCCACGCATCCTGCTTCGCATGCCTACAAACATTACACTTCACAGAAACTGCACAAAAATCCTAAACTAATTTTCTAAAAGGAAAAATTAAACATTACAGAGAAGATATCATTTATTATAGTACCAGGTGTAACAAAATTTAATACTCAAACTACTAGGGATGTTAGAAGAGAGCAAAACAGATAATGTTGAAAACAAAACTGACATTGAATATCAAAATGAACATCATCAAGGAACTCGGGCAATATGTTCTTCAGAAACTACAGGTACATGGAGGTGCAACTCCTCGTTTCTCTTGTGACGTCCCAAGAGTACCTAAACCACAGGTATGGAGAGCAATGGACTGGCCCCGGTGGACCCATTACAAGGCCTACTTACTCTCCTGACCTCACCCCACTTTATTTTGTGTGGGGGCACTTGAAGATACTGGTATACGAGACTCCAATTTCAATCAGAGGAAGAGTTCATCAATCAGGTGCTCGCAGCTGCGTACTTTTTACAGCTCATAGCTAGGGTCTTTGAATGTGCATGACAGGCAGTGACACAGGCCACACTTTTAAACAGTTTTTAGAAAGGATTACAATCAAATCATAATGTAATAATTTCGTTCTCAATCTCAATAACGTCAAAATGTACCTCAATTATCAATTACTGATTAATGGTTATTCAATTAAAATGAATTTGTTTTGGCCTCTTCTAAACTTCTTAGAAGTTTAAGTATTGCATTTTGTTACACCTGGTATGTTTCTCATAATACTTTGTTACAGAATTAACATACTTTCTATCAACACGTAACAATACTGATCTGGTACAATTAAACGTTTTACTAACCTCAATAGCATTGGCGAAGAAAACCAAAATCTAGATGGATGAATATGTTATTTCAACCAAACTGGCTTTTATGGTGGGAAACAGGAATAAATACTATCAAGTTATTTTGTGGAATATTCCTTGATATTCTTATAACCCATAAAGTATGTAAACAACACAACATAAATAAATTTAACCAAGTTTCATAAGTTACCGGGTTTTAAGTTTTTGCAGTAAACTTTTTGAGCCGATGAAAAATGATGCTTCTACCAAAGCTATATAGCTAACAAAATTCCATTTTTAAACATGTATTGCTTCAACAAGCACAAGTCTCATTTTCTCGGTCTCGAGGGTTAAGATAAATAATACCTAACAAGTTTTCTGTTTACAAATATGTACTGCAAAGCATTTAGCATAGAACCACCATGTCTCTGCTTATTGACAGGCATGAGTTGAGTCATTTGAATGTCCTTGGTCTCTGTAGTTGGAAAGGAAAAGGAGGGAGGTAGCTGCGATGTCACATTGTTTTGCCACATCACAGCTGGGCGACAGCTGTGTATCAACCTCGCACAGCACATGCACACGTTACTTTTTTTCCGAGATCAAATCAACTGTGGTCTTTCCCATACACGTTTACGACATGTACTTGCACAAATAAATTTGAGAGTGCATAAAATTATTACACTGCCATAAATGTGTGTGTAAATATGGTCATGTGGCAATGTTATGCAATTTACATAGGTGTCCTAAACATCTGCAGTTTTCACACATCTACGGGAGTCACAAAACCATATACCATTGATAAGGTAGGCCAAGCCACCTGCAGGGAACAAAAAAACCTTTCAGTCTTTCACTCTACCCCTCTTTTTCAATCAACGTTACTTCCTGACAGCTCCCAAGCCTTGCGGATGGGTCACAGGGGTGAAGATACAGCAACGCAGTGTGGAAAAACAGATGATTACAGTCCACTGTCACCATTGCGTTACGAATATTTACAGAACAGGACACACTGTAAATGACACAGGCCATGCTGGATGCCATTTATTTACATAACTTCCAAACAAATTCATGGTGCTGGAAGGCTTCTGTCATGGTTTGGTGGTAGTGCTGATCACTATTGTTTTATTTTTACTTCTTGCAACTTTACGAAAGGCACTTTTAAATCAGTGACTTGCTGACTCACTTTCCACTCATTTTGTTGAAGTCACAGGTCCTTATAAAAACATCTTGGGTTGTTGGCAATTATTCACATAATAATATCAAAACCACCACCAAATCAAAATATAAAAAATACTGTGTGGGTCAAGTCTTCCACAAACAGTAACCAAACCAAGTCTAATCTAAAAACTGCGCACAAATCCAAGTCGTAATAGGCAAAGAGGGAATGCAGGTATCCATGAACAAGTGACATTGCAGTGACTTGACAAGTGCATGACATCCAATAGCAGTGTCCTGCGTGTAAGCACTCAAATGGTTGATGAGGAGGGGGCAGGCAGAGTCGATGGGTACTACTGACTAGTGCTGACAGCCTATGGGGTGGTATTTATTTTTAGAAATGCCTAGCTTGCAATACAGTAAATGCCAAGAGAAATGAACGCACAGCAACCAAAGAAAATGCAGCAATCTTATTTTTGTGCCCATTTCCCTCAAATTTTTCACTTTATTTGGAGATCTTTTACGGTTCCTCAAAAATTAGTCCTAAGACAGAAAAGGGATCAAAACAATGAGTTTCTACTAGGAATGGGTCGGTTCGGTTCTTCGGTTCCAATTTATATCGGTTCTCGAGGTTTGACTTGGAACCGGTTTTAGGCTAACAACAATTACTCGGTTCTTGGTTCTACACAGCAATGGCAAAACTCTGTTGTTACAAAAATAACTATGATATTTACTCATGTATAGCGCGCCCTTTTTCCCCAACATAAAGGAAAAAATTTCTGGGGTGCGTGCTTTACACGGAAAAACAATTAACACTGCTAGCAGATCGATACATTCCTCCAAGCCTTCTTTGTTTGGTAGGTAGGCGGAGGAGTAAGAGATGTTTTTTTTTTTCGAGGTGTCACATTCCAGCACAGCCAAAAAAACCAATGAGTCACTGTGTAAAAGATGCAAAAAAAAAAAAAAAAAAAAGCACTACAGGAAACATCTGTCAAGAAAAGATTGTTAGCGAAGAAGACTGTAAAACATGGAGAAAAAAGAACAGAATCGGAATACAGATGTCAAATATGTGAAGCTCCACATGAGGATCCACCAACAGAAGACTGGATTCAGTGCGCCCTGTGCAAGCTCTGGAGTCATGAATCCTGCACTTCATGTTGTGGAACTGGCCAATATTCCTGCTGTGAATGCAAGTGAGGTGTGGGACTAAAGACTTCACTACAATTACTGAAGTGATGTCCTTTATAGTAAAATAATTTATAAGGACTTTGTAATATTGCTGCAGAGCCTGTGAAGAGTTAACAACCTGCAAAGACAAATGTAAATATATACCATTTGTTGTGCAAATCTTGAGATATGGGATGGGCAGATTAACTATTCATTTCTCATGTGAATTTTCATTCACAGTGTATGACGTTTTATTTACTTGTTTTTATAATTTTATTTTATTATTATTATTATTATTCACTCTGCCCTTCTGTAAGGGCAAAGCAAATAATNATCCATATAACGGTTAAATAAAATATTTAATGAATTTTACCTGCATTGGTTTAGTAAATTTGCAAGCAAAAGGCAAGTATTCAAAATACATAGAACCGAATACTGGAACCGATATTTAAATTGTAGAATCGGCACCGGAACCGGAATCGACATTTTTGGTTATTCGACCCATCCCTAGTTCTACTGTAATTAGCAACGCGTGACAGCCAGGGAATGGAACGACACGTCAAGTAGGTTTTGGTTTCTGTGCAAGCCAGTTGCACAGGTAGCAGGCGGACTCTACTGTGGAGGCGCCTGGATTATTGCGCGTTGACCTCACATTGGTCCCTTGTATAATGTCCAGTGTGTTGGTCGCCTACTAGGCACAAGGTCTGTAAGTGTGAGGTGATGCCTCTGGGCATCAGGAATGCATGGGTTGACTGGCTTACCACTGGCTGTGGCTGGAGCGGGCGGTGCGGGAGACTTACCTTGGCGTCACCTGGCTGTTCAGGCGTCTGCAGACTGGCTGGAACAGGGTTAGCTGGTGCCATGGCGGTCGACGTCGTGGGCTGGCGCGTCGAACGGAATCACACCCAGTGAGAGCGGGATCTACTACAGGGTGGGCAGCTCTGGGAACACTAATCGAGAGGCCAAAGAGGTCGGCAGGGAGGGTAGTGAAGTAAGACTCCACTACATGTTGGGTGGGTTCTGCTCTCTTCCGGGGGGACAAGCAGCTGAGGGCTGGTATATGCTAGTAACTCGGGGAGAGGCGAGATGCAAGAACAGCAGCTGTCCTTCATGCGTTTCTCCTGCTCCTTTGTTGGTGGGCAAACGTCATGAGCAGAAAAGGTACTATGGTTCATCCTGTATAGGGCGGCAGGCAACAAAACCCTAGTTAGAATGTAAACTACAAGTTCCTGGGTCAAGCCTCGTCAGACCTGGCACCCCCCTGCAATGAGTTTATACACTCTGAAGGGAATGGATTAGCTGACTTAGTTGGCCCAGATGCTTAGTCGTGAATTTTTCTACGGGTTGGGGCTCTATAGTACATGCGCACCAGGTACCTTCACGTACCTGGTCCATGGTAAGAGTGGCCGTTGACTTTGTGGTGTACGAGACGTACGTGCAGTCCTGGTCAGGGGCTGCCCGTAGTCCTACTCTATGTCGAAAGAAAACCAAAGGAGGCACTGGGCAATCATATAAAGCAAAACACGTTTAAGACGTTCCCGCAAGATACATTTTCCCAGCTAAAACGTTCAGTGTGAGTAGTCCCACTACTTTGCAATATACTTCCGTGTTATTTTTTCCAGTATTTAACATTTTTATAAACTAAACACTCCCGCATAGTACGATCAATTTTTACATAACTCATGCACAATTATATCACTAGTAACTACAATCTCAAAACATCACAACATAAAACGTAAACAAGACACAAATGGATGTCCCAAGGTAGCCAACACCATTTGGACAAAGTGCTGACGGAAGCGAAAACTTTCTTGACGTTAAAGTTAAATTTCTCTGAACTGAGTAAATTAGTCAAGTATATAGCACCGCGCTCAATTTTTCAGTTGGCAGCAGTACTTTTTTATTCTACCGGAAACCGGAAACTATTACACTTTGCGACTTTTAGTGTGTTTCATTCTGTGGTGTTTATTTTACGATAACGGATAATAAACTGGAATGTATTGAATTTGGGTGCAAGTTTAATGTAGCGTCGAGAGTTTAACAGTAAAAATTGATTTCAATAAGAGTGGAATCAAACGGAAAGCATTCACAGTGAACGAAAAACTTGAGATTATTCAGAAAGTGCACTCTAATCCAACATCACGTGTGGTTATCGCCAACAAATTTGGAATGCTGCTGTCGACTTTAAATACCATCATGTCGTAAAAACTAAGAAATTCTGGCCAATGCTGCGAATACATCTTGTGATATAAAAAGAAGAAAATGGCATGGTCACGCGTTGCGTGCCTCTGGGCCTTCACCATTTTTGCATTGATAACTTTTAGTGTCAAAAGTCAGTCTTAGAACGGAACCGTATTTTATTTTTCTTCACCCAGGGGCAGCAACACTCCCACATACCGCCAGCTCAAAAGCGCAGGGATTGTAACAACGTAATTGTGCATCGGCTTCGCGCCATTTTCTAACAGCTTAGGTTGCCAACAAGTCGTAGTTGGAACGATGTACGTGCCTCCCAGGAGAAATTTTTCCAGTGAGTAAAAAGGACTGTTTGGTAAATGGTGTTTTATTTCACTGCCGGCCATTTCATAGCCACGTAATTTTGGGTCTTCTACCCACTGGTGCACCACACCTCCGATCACGGGTTAATGGTGTTTTGGCATGTCAGACGGCGACTTTACAGTCTTACCCTCACTAGGCAGGCAGACAGGTATAACTTTCCAATAATATGACGTCAATGTGGGGCTTTTGTATATTTTATTTTTTTTCTGAAATAAATGTGTGACCAATGTAGGTTTTCATACAGTTCTAAGTATAAAAAAAAAATAAATAAATAAATAAATAAAAGGAAAGTAAATATAATCAGACTTTTCAGTCTTAATTATAAAGGGGTTTTGTGCCGAGAAAATGTGTTGTATCATATAGAGTTTTGACCGAACCAAACACATATTTTGTTATAAAATGGTTCACTATATAGAGGTTTTATTGTATATACTTTCCTGGGTCATATTTCAAGTTTCAGTAAGTGTGACTAGCTACAAAACAAAATTGTAGTTGATATACCTACTACAGTGAAACCTCTATTATTCGTTTTTCATGCGACCTACTGAAAAAAACTCAGCATGCGGGAAAACTCAACATGTGGACCACTCTCCTCCTAAAAAAGTAAAACCTAACCAACTCCAATTTCGAAAATCCATCACATGTTTACATAAAATTCACTGAATTTCTGCCAAATGTAGAAAAAGTAGCAAAAATCAAACAAAATTAAATTTTAAGTACGTAGTTTCATTATAATAATGATGCATGTTATATGTTTTACTCTATTTTGGAGGCAAATTTAACACAGTTTTTTTGAGTTTGACACGTCAAAATCAGAATTTTTAAAATTATATTTTACTCCAATAAAAATTTTGTTGCCCGCTAAAATGCATATTTGTCCGCTAAATGTTTTTAAATTTCGCCAAATTAAACGGAAAGTCTGCTAAGTTGACAACACTCGCCATCTTGTGTGACAGTTGATATCACTTCATTACTCTGAAAAAAAGTTACTAGTGTAATTTTATCTTAACAGAATTAGTCCTTGAAAACATACTGTGCCCCTTTAACGCTTGTAATTTACATGGTTATTTACCATACTGACCTAAAAATTATTACGTTTCCTTTGAGGAACCAGAGTAAAGTTCAAATCCGTTCAGTCTATTATTAATGTTTGGTTCTGGTCCATACCACATCCATTATACATACATATGTGTTTTATATGCGCAAATTTTTGTGTGCTGACTTGAAACAAAGAAGTGCCTACAATTATTATGTTTTACCTGTTTTTCGAAGTGAGTAATTAAAAACAAATAGTGATTGAATTATCAAAAATAAATTACGTAGTTGTTAACAATTGCAACGTTTCACAACAACTAGTTGTGTACACTAGCATTTGAAGTTAGGGCATCTTTGTTTACTTGCTCTTGGCGCTACTGAATTTTGGTAGTACCAGTTTTAAGATAGTTATTTCACTGATAAACAATTGTTAGGAATATATTTTGGTTTTGGACAGAATATCTGATCGATGGATGCGGGTAAATTAATGAGTTAAGGGTCTTAGCATGCAGGTTTTTTTTAACATTGTTTATATAGGATATTTGTTGGGACCATCCAAAAAAAATCTACTGATACAGGAAATTGACTTAAACGGGAACTTAACAACGAGGTTTCACTGTAGTTGTGTGTTCCATCATGCTAGTTTAGAACACGCCCTTTTTCTTTCTTCTTCAACATGGCGTGAAGCACGATACCTTGTATTACTCCTCTATAATAGTTTGACATTATGTGTTAATTCCTTTTCTTCACCGCTGTTAAGTTTATTTTACTTTATATTTTCCTAGTTACATACCTTGTGCACCTTTTGGTCAAGTCTTAGAGTACGTTTTTTTTTAACCTTTGTGATTTTAGTTAGCGGTGAACGGCTGTGCACGCTCTTTGTGACGCTGCCAAAAAAGAATGTAACTAATTGCGGGTCATCAATGACAATGCTTCCTTCCCCATAACGTTAATGTAGCTGCCAATCTTCTTCCTTCACACAGATAAAATTATATTATTTTATTTTAAAAATACATGACAGAACACACTAAATGTGGAAGCTAAATGTGGAGTGTGGTGTCAGAATTGTCATCATAATCACAGTGCGGTGCGCAACATACCTGCATAAAGACAGCACATCCTTGCCCATCCTGATATTTTTCCTGTGTTTCATCATCCTAGATTGAAGCCCTTTTGGATGAAGGTTAGGTGCAACTATTGGTTTTTTGTTTTCTTTCAGGTAGTTACTAGAGATATCAAATAATTTGTGGAGTAATATGTGGGTGTGAAAAGATTAATTACATATTTGATTCAATACAGTGTCTCTTTCACCATCAAACGAAAATGGCTGGTAATTTGTGTTGTAAGCAAAAGAAATTGTTGTCACTTAGGTGAGTGACCTGTGTATTATCAATGTGCCTGTATGTTTCGTTGATGCTGCCTAGATATACCATAAGTAAACTGGAGTATGGCTGAGGGATGTCGTGGCACGACTCGACTGGTGACAGCTGGGAGCTGCGACTGCTGTTTTGGGGGCATCAAAAGGTGAATTGTTATCAAACCTGTCAGCTTGTGGGTGCTGCCTCCACAACCTCAGCAAGCTTCAGAGCTACCATGTTCGAGTCTCACCAGTGATGCATTCTTCTGTGAAGCTAAGATTTCTCCATTTATTCAAACACATATACTCACACCCTAAAAACCTTCAGCATTTTCTATTTGTTAATGAGAACACAATGTACTTTTTGTAAATGTTGTGTTAAAAAAATTTGTTCTTCCATGCAAAATTGTAACAAAAAGGTAACAATTCCTTTTGTGTGAACCATTTATGAAAATTAATTAGATAAAAATCTTTGGAAATGAAGATAGTTTCTGCAGAGAGATTAGGATTTTCAAGTGATCAGATCAGAGTAAGGATGTGGTAATTTGTGTTCCCCAGGAAGTACACAGTGTTACGCACTCGCTGCTTCGCATCCTGCGAGAGCGAGTGGAAGCGAAGAACCCAGTACAGTGGAAATGCGTAATAACGATAGTCGACAATGGCAAAATAAATTATCACTATAGCGAGTTATCGTTATAACAAAATTTACCCTGCTTGTAATTGTTTTTATTGTATTTGCCCTTGCAGATCCTGTGTTTAAAGAATGCCGTAACCTATGCGTATGCAGTGACAATTTAATGCAACATAATCTACGTCTGACAGCGGCATTATGTAACGACCAGCAGACGCGACGTTGCTTCTTCCTCCATTCTTCTTCCCCTCCTCCATATTTGCGTGCAGGGAGGGAGGGGGGAGTTAGTTGCCTACCAATTAGCACGCTACTTCACTCATTGTCTCTCTCTTTCACACACACAAAGTCTGGAGATCCCATGGGAGTCATGTGCATCCTGTCTCACCATAAAGCAGAGTTTCTGCATGTTTACGTTTCCCCTCCACTCCCTTTCCCAATCATGTTGCTGATCGATAAATTCCTACAAGCCTTCCTTGTTTCCGTGTAAGGCAGAGGACTGCCAACCTCTCAGGTTGAGGAGAAGGGAAGAGGCGACACAAAGTTTTTTTTTGAAGGGTGACATTCCAGCATGGAAAAAAAAACCAACAGGTCACTGCGTAAAAGAAGGCAGCCGGCCGCCCACCACAGTTGTTGACCTTCTTTTAACGACCTTAGGGTACAGTTATCTTACAGCATGCCACAATGTTTTGACTTTTAGCGCCGCCAGTTATTTAATTAAAGTATTTTCCAAACATATAACAATCACCACACATTAATGTAAAAGTATAATAATTTGTTATATACTAACAAGAAGCCACAAATTGTTGGTGCATATTTATTTTTAAAAAATTTCTTCCTGTTACTTGTTGCAAAAATCATGGTGCATCCTATACACGAGTAAATATGGTAATATAAACAACAATGTAGCATTGTCTAGCATCCGTTAGACGTAATCATGTTTTTCCCTTTACACGCCTGGCACGTGGCGATTCGATAACCTTGCAAGCGGCAGTGTCTTCCTACCCCCACAAAATAAAAGGAGCGGTAGGCTGCTAGCATTTCGCCGCCCCCTTCTACAGTCAACAGTACCAACCATTCCCCTCCGCCCCCTGCTATTCTCTATCCGGCGTACCCCCTTAACTTGGTCGTGACTAGCTCTATTCCCATTCGTACCTCTCCTCTCTTATATCCTACCCTCTTCCTTATTCCTCACAACACTCGCACGCACCTCTTCACATGCTTCTCCATCGCGAGTGTCGTCATGCGACACAGACTAACAAAGGCTGGCTCGGGCATGTCAAGTGCGTGAATGTCACTTGCGATATGAGTTTACAAATGTTCGTATCGCTATAGTGAAAGGCTTCATTATCAAATTTGCTTTATTAAAGAAATTAAGTACCTTTCAAATGATAGGGAAAATGAAGGTGCATTTAAAAACTATCGCAATAGTGAACGTGACGCTATAGGCCATACTTGCAATAACACGGTTCCTCTGTAGTTATATGATGACGGCGGCAAGTCAATGGAATATTTTGAATGACAGTAGAGCAAACCACGTATCTGTTACAAAAAGCGAGCTGAAAAGATAATCCCTTTTGCATCATGCACTGCTGACCCTGGTTGTATTGCATTTCTGCATTTATATGAATAATTTTCTAGTGGTTTGCTGTCCTACTGACTCTCAGCTAGACTCGGGGTGCGGTGAACCTTCCAAGTCAAAGCCAGTGGCTATAACAAGTGTGTTGGGACTCCGAGCCGGCAGTTTTTGAATGGATGAGTTTCAGTGATAGAAGACTAGCGAGAAGAGAAGTGCACGGCGAGAGAAGTGTCCAGCGGGTAAGAAATCTGCGACTGCGAACATCAGAACAGTGAAGAGTACGACTGCAGGCTGGACTGGATGCGTGAGTGAAAGACATTACGAATGATGGCAACAGATAGACTGAACATGTGTTGAATATGAGTTAATTAACAATAACCAAACAGAGACATAAAGAAGGAAGTTAATTAGAGTTGAAATAGACATTAAATATTGCGCTCACTGTGAAATAAAAAGGGTAATAATGAAGACAGATAATTTAATGCTGTAAATAATAGCTGTGTGAATAAATTGAAAATCAAATTTAGCTCTTTTATTTTTATTAAGAACTGCATCCCTCACAAACTCAGATATGCCCCCCTGGCATATTGTAACAATACTACAAATTACTGTAATTTTAAAAAATAATTTTGTAATGTTGTTAATCAGTTTTATTAATTAATTTGTGGGGACACAAAGTACTGCAGTGACATATTTGTACACGTGCACTGTGCATGTGCGCTTGAAGCGTGATGGTAAGCAAGTATTGAGTATTCTTACTCACTCCTATGCACGCAGTGTGATATTGGTTCGGCTTTTCTGTGAACGGTCAGCAGTAGAATGTTGGGGAAAACATTGAGAAAGCTCTATCTATTCCCGTGACAGGTTTGAGCAAGCTTATAAATACTTAACTTTAGGTGATGTTGCTCTCTTGATCTTTTTGTCTCTTCAAAGAAGATGGTGGTGAGAGGACCAGTTTTTCAAGGTGGAAGACAGAGAGATGTCTATTACCATGTACACAGGTAACTTTTATTTTTCTATTATATAGGTAGAGTTAATTGGTGTACGTTCTGGGGCCAGTACAACCAGTAGTTATAAACAGCGTCCTTTAGAAATGCTCTCTCTCTTCATTGTTTATGTACCGCACAAAATAATTATGTTCGGGCTCCAGGTTTTATTAAATAGGTATTGTTTGCTAGTCTAAATAAATCTCTCGGCAATGATTCCAGCATTTACTGTTAAACCTTTTTAGGTACTGCGTGGCAGCTTGACGATTCTGCTTTGAGTTTATTTTTTTGTTGAATCCTTGGCGTGACTAACTTCCCTCTTTTGATAAACTTGGCATGTCATTCACAATGTAAACAGAGACGGTCAGAGTTATAAACAAGTTGGAAAACAGCGGGATTTTAAAGCTGTTAACCCTGCACTGACAAAAAACCAACAGTGGCTGCAAACCCTATAAAAATTACAAAATTCATAGATGTACACACAATGCAGTAAGGTAGTACCAAGTGATGCTGCTTTGGTGTATTATTCTAAATTGTAAAAAAATGTGTTTTTGGAACATAATAAAATATTTTTCTTTGGGAAAAACTAACATAAAAAATAGTTTAACTGCAAATGCAAATTCTGCATGTCCCTACATTTCATGACACTGTGTTATAACCAACCTCTGCCTCGGAACATCCTAGAATGTCCTCTTTTCAACGTATCTTGCTCTGCCGGTTCTGCATCACATCCCTCTTTTGCTGTTTCCTTACTATTTTCATCTTCTTGCGGCTTGAACTTCCAATGGTGCCCACGCATACTGTTCCGCATGCCTATAAACAATACACTTCAAGAGAACTGCACATGCATGTATGTGTACATACACGTGTGCATAAGCATGCGCACACAAAAAAATTTTCATAACTACTTTCCCGAAAGAAAAGAAACAAACTTTACAAGGAAGGAAAAAACTAGTAACAGTGTACTTGGAACACTCTTATAAGCACATAAAAATACTTTCCATTCACACATTACATCCATCATCTTTCAGCAAAACTACATACAAACTATGCTGTGTTTATTTTGATAGGTATGCAGAAAGATTCACAACCAACAGGCTGAAAGTAGAGATTTAGCAAGGCTTTCAAAAGTGCTCACTTTACCTCAAATAGCCTTTAGCAGCTGATTTATGGGCAGAGATGAGTCAGCCATACACGAGAGATAATCGTGAAGCTAACTGCAGAATCTTTCTTGGAATTGCTTCAACTGCTTTCTGTCCATGGATGCTAACCCCCAGCCCCCTCTAAGACCCAAATGGGTTCTTAATTGGCTACATTACCTTCAAATTCCTAGGTACTTAATTCAGTCTTTCTGAAAGTGAGATTTACCAGCTGGCAGGTTTAATCTGTTGTATCCTCTCAAGGACCTAAAAGAGAAAACAGCTGTTCTTCCCATGTCTCTGAATTGATTATCATGTCATCTATAGCAAAGGAAAATAATCTTGTCCATCTATCATTAATATAATCACTGAAAGAATTTGGATGTATTTTTAATGGAAAAAGGTGATACACAAAATTGTAGTGGTTTTCCATCAGATGTGCACATTTTATCACAATCTCACAGTATTCACTCTTTAGATTCAGGACAGTGAATACTCACGCTTTTCAAAGATCTTTCAATGTGTGTCTTGTGAGCTGCTGGCGACATTATGTACATATTGTGGTCACATTTGCAACAGTCCACACACAGTCTTAGCTCTTAATCTTCCTCGGGAACAAAACTATCCATGATTTGTGGTACATACTGGCTGTACTCCAGGTAACATTGTCAGTTGTTAAAATTTTAGCATGCACTGCTTTTCAGGTAGAAAAACCATGGCGTGCTACAAAGGAATAAAGATGGAGACTATATTCCAGCAGCTATATCATAAGCAAAATATTGCACCAAGTGGCAAATAAAGGTATACTTGTAAAAAGTAGTACTGTCACTCTGTCATTTGCTGTAAAATTATTACTAAGTTTTGCTTACAGTTATGTTGTACGAAAACCTTTTTCAAGTCATTCCGCAGTTTCACCCAGGTGTTTCCAAACATACGTTAAAGTTACCAGTTACCACCACTTAAGAGACAAGATGTTTCCATATACTTCAACGGATTTCTAGTACTCGTGGCTTCCAACAGTTCTTACTGTCTTAGAAGTTTAATAGTGACTTCAGGGCCTTTGTTACAGAATTTTGGTGGTAATGAACAACATTTGTGTTACTGATGGTGATGTGACATACTGCATTGGCTACCATTGTTTTCATTGTGTTGTGGCACAAGGGGCAAATAAAATAAAGACCCTTCATACTGAATGGCTTTTTCGATATAACACTGCCATTTCCAATAAAAAAGTGTGGGCAGAGTTTTAACATAGTTTGCAGTAACCAGATGTGCTAGGCCACCTAAGCTGTTGGCACTATGGTGGGTCTATCTCCATCATTTCATCTAATGTGATGCAATGACATGCTCTCTAGCAGCAGGTGCAGGTGATAGTGAGAGTGAGTGACACAGATTCTGGCAACACTAACAGCAGATTCTTTTGAGTTGATGAATGTGAAGCAACGTAAGGATGGAGAAGTGAATGAATGTAATGGTGGGGGAACAGAAGTACTCTGAGAACACCTTCAATTACAACATTCTCAGAATTTTCCACATTAAACACCCATGTGCAACCCATCAAACCCAGTTCACAAAGGCAAAATGTGTGTGATCTGACCACTACACCAATGCAACCCACATTCATAACCTTGCAGGTTTATGTGGTCATCACTGAGCATTCCATAAATCCTTTCATCGATAGATCAGAGTGGATCAGAGTGGTGCATCAGTCCAAGCTGCCATTCCATCAAAAACATCATGTTCTGCTCCCAAAGAAGCATCTACAGACTGACCTAATCATACACTCTACCACAAACAAAACCGTCACCTTGGACTGCAAGCATTGCAGGGAATACTTCGAGAGCAATAATGGCTATTCGGTGATAAGCATGGCATTTCACAAGTGTTTTCAAGACAAACCTTCCTCATGCCAACCTATGATGGGCTCACTGACAGCCATGTGAGTACAGAAGGTAAAACCTGTTCCATTACTTCTGTTTGGGTTTAGTCTGTGGCTTTTGATTCTCTCAGAATCACTATATTAAGCTAGATCTGGAAACTGTATGGTGGTCCAACACATTTATCGTGAATTAATGCTTCCAGGGACAGTTGTGGGATAAGTATATTTACTTGTGTCACAAGGTTTTACCTCACTGCAGAAGTTTCAGTATCAATTCATAAGCAGAAAGTTTTTTGTGCTATGCTCGTCGACGAAAGCAAATACTGTTAAGCTCAGTCAGCTCCAAGGCAGGAACTGTGTAGACTTTCAAAACAGAAAGGAAGGAATTTGCAATGTCTGAGAACAAATCAAAACCGAGGGTAGAGAGAGAGAGAGAGATGTTTATGTACATACTACCCTCAGCTCTACTAAACCTCCAGGCCAACACTGAACTCCATATTGCCTTTACCTCGAGAGCACGGTGAGGCTGGCCAGGACAAAGGGAAAGGTGCAACATATCAGCTAACAATAGTCAATGACTCACTTACTGCAGGTGGATGGTAAAAGAGGTAACAGCAGCAGTGCACACTGTTATCACTTATGTCCTTTATCATTTCTTCTATGAATGTCAGATGAAGCTTGTATGGTTGTTAGGTAGGTCTTTTCATTTGTGTGGTTCTGCATCAATGTCTTTCCCCAAGTAGTTTTCCATTTCTAATACAAGCAAATGCTCAACAGGAACATTCTAAATTCCTCAACCATTAAACACCTGTTTAATTTCTATGCATACAATAATACAGAGATAAAATCTTCACATATTGGGTAGTTACCTTAAGCCAAAAACCCACCTTGCATTCCAATTAGCATAATAGGCTTGACCAAGTGTAATGTGTAGGTATGTGTTTTGTGATACCACTGGCACTAAAGCCATGTACAATATTCTCTGACTGGCCTGCCACGGGACATGAAATTATTGTTTTGTTTACATGGAACTGCCTTGGCATAAATAAAAAAAACCTGAAATCACACAAGATAAACTTTCAGGAATTGAAAATTCTTTCTTGCCAAACTAAATATTAGGCATACCTCGACCACCACGCCACCTGTTCCTGCCGCGTGTAAATGCATCGAAGCTCTCAGGTTCATGACCAAGACGTTCTCCTCTGTCCACCTGTTCTTTCCTTTCTGCTTCTCGTCTCTCTATATTTGATTTTGTAGGGTATCGACTAATGGAGAATATAAAAAGCAGAGTTGAACATTAACATTTTCGTTTTTACACTGTACTCATTTTAATGTGGACACAATTATCAACCAGCAACATTTTAAAGACATGGCACAAAAGAAAAATGCATCAGAATTCTTCCACAAATTGTACAACTTACTCCAAAAAAAAATATTAAATTCTAGACCAGTGCTTTAATAAGCGTTTTCCATGAACACTATGAATCCTAAGAGTAAAAATCTACAAATGGCAGCAGAATTGTAGGACTAATATTTTTTCCTAGGAAAGTTCACAACTCAACTTTACTCTGTCAAAGAATTCATCTTGCACTTTAAAGGTCACCATAAAACATATATACATATCTCCCAGAGGCATATCCACAATGTGCAATAAGCATATTTCTTTCCAAGATATATCTAAACACATATTATAGTCCACTCACAGTTTCTTTCAACTTTTCTGAAGCCCTGCAAAAGTTCTACTTCCAGGATATTCCTCCCCCTCACGCAAAAAAAGCTTAACCGAGTCAAAGGGTCAACGCACCGCATTCGTGCACACTCCGTATAATATTTTGCATGGGAACTATTTCTTACTAGCCATTACAAAATTACATATTTTCTCCCTGTTTTACCAGTTTTATTAAAAAAATTAAATATTACAATTTATAGATAAAATATAATTAAACACCCAATTTAACCAAAAACAGGGAATTTTTATGTTAACACGAGAATAAAACACATGTGATACATAATATATCTAGGAAACAACCAAACACGTCATATATAGGGTGCTTTTTCAAAGGTTTGATTCAAAAAGTGTGAAGAAACCACGAATAGACTACAGCAGTAAAGCAGCACGCACGTTGCATCCATTCAGTTCAGTCATGGACGGAGTCTGCTATTCATGTAGACAAATGGCATGTTGCTCACTGCATACATTCAGTTCAGTTCTGTACTCCATCTCATGCCGTTCAGTTGAGGTTGCTCCACCTCGCAAAACAGACCAAAGACGGAAGGAAACTGAAAACATCTGTTGCAATGCCATACTGTTCATTTCACTTTTTTTTTTCCCCCCTTTGATCATGAGTTTAATTAACGAAGAGTTACTAATTGAAGTAGTTAGAAAACATCCTCAACTGTATGATATGTCTGACAAAAAATACCATGATTGCGAGAAATGCACGAGACGTAATCTGTGAAGTGAACGCCTAAGGTACATACAATTTTCCATGTTGTGTGAACACATTTTTTTATGTAAAGGTTTTTTTGGACAATTGACTTATTGTTAACTGGCTAGTTATAATATTTTCCTTTAATAAAGTTTTTTTAGCTCACATAGTTATTGCATAATGACTTTACAAAACAATTTAACTGTTGTTTGTAGTACAAATAAACTAAACTAAACTATTTAAATAAAATTAAGAAGGATGACTGAAAGGTCTCGTCATAATTAATTTCACAGTATGCCTAGCAAACCTTATGTACTTTATAAAAAATCTGGTGCAGCCCCAAATAAATAGTGAAGAAATGTATTATTTTCACAAAATTTTTACAATTGCAAAAATTTTTCCTTGTGTGAATTTGTACATTTTTAAAGTAGCACTCAACAACTTATTTCAGTGTGAATTCTCTAATTTTTTGTAAGCAAGTTAGTTTTTGTCACTGATGTCCCAAATACATTCGGTAAAATTGTGATTTTAACATGTGATTACAGAAAAAATGTGCATTATTTTATATGAGGAAAAGAAAAAAGGAAGTAACTTCTGTAAGCTAGACAGTATTCGGTGCAAATATACAGTAACTAAATTTTTTGGTTTCTAGTGTTGTGGTACAGATAAAAAGAGAGGTGGAACCATCTGGCCAACAAAACTCACACCCTGCTGCACAAGCTGCTCGTGACATCAAGCGAATTGCAGGTAAGCGTTCCTCACCGTTGGCCAGTTCATGACACACGTGCCTTACAATCTGAACTGAGTGATGTAACCATTCAGCATGCTGCAATGTGGCACGCGCACACTTATAGCCGGCTGGAAATTACCACTGCTAGCTCAGAGGTAGTAACACGAGATTCCTTAAAAAGGATACCAATTAAATATTAAATGAAGTCAAGTTCCGGTGTATTTGTTCTATACTTTTATTTACCATTCAAGTGACACGGTTCACATGTGATCTTCAGGTATGCAGAGTACGAACCGTTCACAGATAAACAGACAAGTGTAGAACAGCGCCACAGTCGTTTACGAATTATTCATGTCTCAAAAACTTGCATCGCAAGAAGTTACGAAGGCAGGAGGGGCGCTCGTTCCCTCCTGGCACCCTAGCGACCTCCCACACCAGCGGAAATAATTTAATAGAATTTAAAGTTCAAGCCGAAAAGAATTGAAGTGAAAAATAATTTAGCGGTCGCAGGTGCTTGCCGGTGTGGGTGAAGCTTGTTACGCCCGATGCGTCTTCTCTGACTGTTGGCTGGAGGGTGCAATTGTGTGCAGACTGTACCAGACCGCGAGCAGTCCGAAGCACCTCTAAGAATTATTATTTTAATAAAAAATGGTTTCTAATTGTGGCCTGACATAACTGTGATGTTCATAATTAAATTAAATAATTTTATTTTTATAACAGTGATAGCAAAACTCACTTGGCAACAATTTAGAATTGGGGTCATTTGGTATTTATTATAGAATTTTACTATATGAAACATTAAATCTTCAAACACTGTCACATTAGTTCTAAGGATAAAGTATGTGAAAAAGTTTTAATCATTTATAGGAAACAAATTATTTCAGAATTTGTTTAAACTTTATTTAAACTAGAGGTTGCCTTCTGACATATTCATTGCTGGATATGGAAATGAGTGCATAACATTAATTTTTTTTAGTGTCATAACATTTATCACATTTTTCACACGCTTCCTACTGTTTACAATAATGGAACTATCTCTTATTTTTATGTAATGTTTACAATAATATTTATGGATTATACGTGTCTTTTGAATCATGTGAAAAGCTTCGTTTCACAGTTGCAATTGTGCCATGCTAACAAATAGCAACAACATTCAGTCCTCTTCATTATTTACTGTATTCTTAATTGTGATTCTTATTAATAATATCGTTGGTAAGTATTTCCTTTTTGCGTGCTTCTGATTTAATAAAATATCATATGCAATAACTTGCCAAATTGGTGATTTTCTCGCCATATCTAGCGATTTCAGGAAAGGTTTACGGGAATAATTACATAATTTGGCCCCATCATAAGCGCAGATTTCGGTAAATCTAAACTGAAAAAGTACTTAAGTATTTATTTATACAGCTTGATAGTACTGTGTATTTGTACATACATCTAGTGAATATGTTATTAAATTATTTCAGATAAGATTTTCTCTTTTCGTTTTAATTTGTGACAGTGGTATTTATATGAATGGTTTTTAAGCAACTATAGTGAGCAATTATAAATAATATTTCAACATGTGGAAAAAAGTAAAATAAAAATTTCTCTTAATATATTTGAACTAGACTAAAGTAACGATATGGTGATTTTCGCATGATTTTTGTATATTGATTTAGAGACATTCTCTCAAAAAAGTAGATAATTCTGAAAACAGAGTTCATTCACTGGTAATATTGCCCTGAATATGGTGACTGCAGTGTCAACTGGAACATCCACTTTTCTGTATTTCAACCGTTCTAATTTCAAAAAGCCTTGAATTTTCAAGATTATCTATAGTTTCTACTATATAGTGGAACTTTCTGAATATTTTGTGTTTGAATAACTGAGAAAACCAATAACTTATTATTTAAGTTAGATAAGAAAATATTTGCGAAAAGTAAAAAAAAAAATAATAATATTGTTGTGAAACACATGACAATTATGGTTTCTCATAAAACAAGAATTTTTAAAAGTTCTATTTATTTTCATTTACTCAGCCGTTTAGTTAAAATAAGTTAAACCATAAAAAACCTTACTGGGTTCCCTTAAATATTTTGTTATAGAATATGACAGCAAGATAGAAATATTGATTTATCCTCTGCACCATGACGCACTGTGAAAAAGAAGGTCATGTACTAGGGCAACTAATAAAGTTGTCCTCCCCCCTTGCGACCTTCCGTCACCACCGCCCTTGTGTCACATGTATCTACCAACTATGGAACTAGTAACTAGTAATCAAGCACCATAATGTGACACGTTACTGTTATGCTAATTATTCCTCTAACATGAATAAAACAAACGTAAAAATCTTCACTACATTACTATTATTACATTAAGACATAGAATTCTTTCTTCAAAATCCATTGCCAACATTACGCATTATCATACATTTTTGCATGTATGTAAATATAAGCAGTTAAAGGAAGTAATTTTTGCAAATGCCTATACACAATACTCACTTGAATATATGACAATGTTTCACAAGTTTTACTTCCAAAAATTGGGGGGGAAAGGATTGTCATTTCGCATACCATACATTTTGAGGTCAATGCTTTTGCTTAAAGTAGTAGCAAGCAATGCTTAATGTTTTTCACTAGAGATATGTTTCATTACAAGACAACTAACACAATCTCAAAAACACTAACTGACTGTTTTCTATAGTCAGAAAAAAAAATATACAAAGGACAAAGAAAGCGTGACTTCCTATGCTTTAATGGATTTGTATAAAACATACTAAGTATTATTAACTGCAAAGAATTTGGTTACGTTAAACCTTTGTTAAAGTGCCAAGATTAAATAATAATGCTGAATTAAAGAATTTGTGGACAGACAAATTCTTCCTGTAGACCGAAGTACAAGTGGAGGTAATTTTATTTTCAAGGTCCTACACACCTCAAAAATTGTTTTGCACCACCTATAAATGGTTACCCATGATGGTTGTTCACTGGGTCGGTCGGCACATTACAAAAAGACATTTGCAAGTCTGGCATGGTATCCTGTGCAGACAGTGTGTATTTTAATCCCATACTTTCTCTTGGGCCATGAGCATCTAGTAACTCTGAAATCCTGGTGATGCAAAACTATTTTTGAGGTGTGTATATTCTGGCAAATATAGTAATTCAAAAGTGTTTAACTAACTGCAATCAGTCCTATATTGTCAAGTTAACTCACTTCTTCCTCTCCTGAATCCATTTTGCGACATCCTCTGGGTTGTTGACCACGCAGATCTTCTCGTAAAGCCCGGTCCAGTGCTGCATGCGGACGTGCTTGTCTATGATATTGGGGTGTGCTTGGAATGTGCAACCGTCGCGTCCGCACACAGTGTGCTCTGCCAGGTGCTGAGCAAGCTTCTCACGATCCTTCAGGTTCTTGTCACATGTCTCGCAGTAATGTACTCCTGCCTGCAGGGTGATATAAAGACTTGTAATAGCGCTATCTGAATCAGATCAACTTTTATTTTATGAAAAGATTCCCTGTAGACATGGTGAAATACATAAAAAATTCAAACTGCTAACGAGTTCCTCGTTACAAAAGAAACAAACACTAACATCCAACTTTCAAGTGTGTTGTCATGTAGCACTATCTGTTTTTAAATTTAAGTGTAACAATACTTTTGTTGTGTTTGCTGATAATTAAAATTTTAAGATTATCTATTCAAAAGTAATGTTTTTTATTCAATTTGGAGTATATGAAATGATACAGACATTAACAACTTGGGGACAAAAATGTTTGAAATCACTGGTGACAAAAACTTTCTGAACAGAAATCTTGGAAGTAATACCTCTGCAAATTCAATATCATCATAAAATTATCACTTTCTCAACATACAGCTGATGCTATATTAATCCCTAATGTTTAACCGTGTTGATTGACAGTCCTGAACTTTTGAGTAATATGTACCGAGTGATCACACACCTCACCATACTGCGGGCAGCTAGCAAGTACTGTCCTCTACAACAGTCAATATGCAGACTGTGAGCCTGGCAGAATCAGCACAAAAATACAACCCTCTTGTAGCATTATTTGTCTGGAGCTGCTTCACTTATTTTTGTTTTTTATAATAAACAGGTGTTCTTTCTCGCGTTGCTGATTTTTCCTTTATCCATTTATAATTCAATTACATTTTTTCCATTCTGTCTGCTTGCCTGTCATAGTTTTAAGTAACTGTGTTAATCGATTGCAGAGTTTTCCACTTGAAACAAAGTCCACTCAAATAACATGACTTATGCAAAAATTAATGGTTACTAGATACAGGGACCAATGCAGTGAACCCTCAATTAAAGAGACCTTTATTTAAAAGTGACAGAAAAAGAACTCACCCACACCACCTTCATTTTTATCCTACTTGTTTACAGGTAACTAGTTCAAGATATGTTCAAGAAGGCGATGCTTGCAATTCCCAGGAATGAATCTGTAAATTTACTGCCTTGAAGAATCTATTTTGAGTTATATTATAACCAATTTTAAACCTAAAACCAAAAAATTAATTACAAAATGTTTTTTTCAACCTAAAGTCCATGTTTCTTTCATCTATGCTGCAAATGACACAAGTTTTTAAAAAAAGAAAAATTATTTATTTCAATTGGTAAATAACATTTGATTTAAATGATACCCTGAAAGGGAATAAATCACATCTTCTTATCTTCTTTTAGTCCCTGGTTTTAAGAAAAATGGGCTCACCTTGAACATAAAGCCGAGCGTTTCATATTTTATGAATTTTATATCAATAGTCATGAATATCATTAAGTGGATTTGAAATCTGTAACTTTCTGTCTCAAAATGAAGTTCAAAGATGGCGGCTCAACTTTCTGACCACCCTATCTTACAGTTAATGTAGTTTCTTTTATATTCAATAATTTTCAATTCTGTAAAAAGCATTTTGTCCATCTTGAATAGCATTATCTACAAATATATGGTTTTAAAAGCATACATGAAATTATTAGCAAGAGGAAAGATGTTATAAATATTTATTTACGTACGCCAATGTTGTAACGCAAGTACTTAAGTTTGTACAATAATCAAAAAATTGCCATGTCAAATGTTGTAGTAAACTTTATTAAATGTTAAGCTAAACAACATACTTCTATGTTGAATTACACGTGAGTGAGCATGTCGAAACACAACCATTACAGTTTCGACAGCCACCTAATTTCCTGGTACTACTAGTTTATGAGCCAGACACCTTTGTGGGTTCACCTCAAACATTAAACTGAGATTTCCATGTTTTGTTATTTCGATACTGCTGGTCACGAATATCAAAACACATAAATTGCAATTTGTAGCTTGGAAATACACCCTCAACCACAAATGATAACAATATGTGACTAATGTATGATTTTCTTGGAGCATCCTCGTAAATATCTTGTCACTCTTCTTTAACAGGGGAAGTGAATAGTTTTTGTTATGAGTTAATTACCATGTTATATGTAAATTGTTGTCAAAGAGCAGAGGCACAGTGGTTTGCAGAGTAGCCACATACAAGATAGGTTTTGCTTTGGGAAAAATTTCTTCAAAATCTATCCCAAACCGAGGGGGGTACTGTAATGACGCAGTATTATAAATTTTCGGGATATGCGGTTCATTTTCTTTCGTTTAACGGGATTTTGTAATATTTTATCAGGATTTAAAATTAAAGCAGTGGTGGTTCGTTTATCGTTATCGGACATACGTTTGCCGTTTCGTTTTGAACGTCGTATTTTTCAGTTTTTAGTAAGCTTCAGCATTATATTAGAAACTTTCAGACTGCGTCGACAAGTTTTGTACGAGAAGTTTGCTTATCTTTATCTTGACGGCGCAGTTAAGCGGGCTACACAGTATGGAGAGTGTCCGTGGCGGCCCACGCCATACCCTTATCTGTGGAGAGGGGGGTGATAGGCACGCGACAAATACTGAGCGTGCCTGTCGCCTTCCAGCAGTGGATAACGGGCAGATAGAGAGAATGGACCACAGAAAACGGACAACGGCCGAGGGGTCGATACTCAGTAGTCCTCGAGGCCAAGTCGGGCGTGGCGCATAACCCCTACACCGGCAAACTTGAACTTGCTAGTTTAATTCTTCGCCGGTGTGGGGAGGTTGCTGCATTTGTTTTTCTTCGGGCAAGTTTTTATAACGTAAATAATCAACAACGACTGTGGCTCTGCTCTCTACTTTGCCTGTGTAGTGTATCGGTGAACCCTGTTCAAACTCGGCATACCTAAACACTGTATGTGAACTGTGGGGTCGAACTGTTTAAATAAAATTACAGGATAATAAACCGGAACTTGACTAAATTATTTGGTATTTAAATGGCGCCTCCTTTTTAAAGAGTTTGTTGCTACTACTGAACTAGCAGAGTGGCAACTTCCAGCTGTCAATACATTGACGTGCCGCATAACAAATATGGCGGCCTAACTGTGGGACTGTAATATTATACAGCTGGCTATAACTGTGAGCGTGCCACATTACAATATAAAAACTGTATATTTTGCTTTTCCAAGGCTTACCTTGTTAAAATATGCAAGGAATATTGTAATCCATCCAATGTAAATAGTATTTAAAAATATATATTGTACGAGGCAATCCAAGGCTTTGTTTATGTGTACTGCCATGGTATGTTCGTCACTATCTTCGTCTTTTCGCTTACTACTGCCATTAAAATTTACAAGCTTAAATTGGTGGTTCAGTGATTTCAATACGTTTTACAGTTATTTTCTGGGTATTGTCAAAAGTGATTTAGCAAGTGGGGTTTACGTTTCTTTGCTATTTTTACGTGTTAAATATAATTATTGTAAGGAAATATGGGTGCTTTTGGAGTTTAGGCTGATTACAATACAAGGTAAACATGCCCTATACGTGAGTTATCAGCAATACATCACCAAGGAGGTGCATCCACCACTTACACGGGAGAGTTAACATCAATGATATTCAGTTAATCAGTTTAATGGGTTGTACATAGTCAAGTTTTCGTGTGGAAATTGTATTCTGTGTAGACAATTGTAGTGTGTCATATTGCATGTTAGCGTAGGAACTGCAGTGCTTATGTACTACTGGCAACTAGCTGTGTTAAATGCAGGAGCCATAACTGAACTAAACCTAACTTCACAGTAGATTTTTAACTGTGTGTTTAATTACTGTGATCCTGTGTAAATGATGTTCAAGTAGAGCCACCTAAGCCTCAAAAATATAGTTCAAGCATAGCAAAGCATTACACACAGAGCCAAAACAGTGCTTCAAAACATGCAGGCACTTTTTTTGTACATATCGAGCACGCAATGCTCAAACATTTGCAAAGTTTTAAGTTTCACTTAACAAGAATCTTGGGAAATGAGGAGAAAAACAGGAGAGGGGGTGTTTCCAAAAAATTGACAAATACCTCTTTTGTGGTTCACGTATTGTGAAATAACATCAAAGTTAGGTCGTCTTTCAGCATTTAGCATGGTAAAAGCAACCCAGTTGACAGAATACATTTTACAAATATTTCACGTGTTTTACCCAACAATTTCCCTGATCTTCAAAGCCCTCTCCACAATCGTGTTTTGTAGTGTGCACACTACAAGTATTGTGATGCCCCCATAAAATTTGTGTTCTTCAGTGTGATCAGCAATGTCAAATCATATAATCTAACGTACTATCTAGAGTAACTAATGAAAGTTCCTTTTATTTCTAAGATTAACTTTTAATTAAGCTAGAAATTTCAACAACTCTTAACTAGTTACTTTAAAAGGGTGACTTTTACAAGTCTAATATTTTAGCCCATCTGTTTAAGTGTATTTTGAAATACCTAAGAGAATATTTGACCATTAAATGTTCCAGCCACAAAACCTCCATATTCCACAGAATGCCCCCATTAGGACATGGGAGAGTTGGGATTAGGGAAGGGTGCCGCTGTGCAGCAACTGTGAATATATCAGGGATGCACTTCTCCACGGGCACTAAGCCATGTAGGGCTTGTGGATTTGAACACAACCGTGGTATCACGTTCCGTCTTTTGACCAATCGTCAAAACATTTTCAAGAAATATTACGTCCGCGGTCGTAATACCTCCTTACCGTATCATTGCCAGCATTCTGGTTCGGTTTCTTGTTCTTAATTTTCCCTCTTCCGCCCCTGTTAGACGTCGCTCCTCTCTGGCCACCACGGGGCGGGACTGGCCGAAACCCTCCTCGGCCCTGCATATCGTTAAGTGATGGAGGAACAGGCGGTGGGAAAGGCGGTGGGAAAGGCGGTGGGAACGACATGAACGGAGGGCGTGGAAAATGGCTTGGGGGAAGCATGGGTGAGAATAGTGGAGGTCGGGGACCTCCAGCCCGGGCGGGATGCATAAAAGGTGGTACAAATCCCGGAGGTCGCATCGCCGATAACCTCAGCATAGGTGGCGGGAGTGACATGCCGGCCGGAGGCAGTGGAAACCTTGGCCCAATTCCACGGGGTCCTAGCGAATGCTTCATCGGATGGCCCAGTCCGGCGGGTCCAACGAATCTATTCGCAACACCCATTTCTCTACCACGAAATCTCGGAAGGCCCATTATATGAATATTAAAAAAACAAAATGCTCACAAACATAATACAAACAATTTCAACAACCGGAAATTACATCCGCCATAGATTAGACTCTTCATAAGGAAACTACAGTGAGCAATATTAGGTATATATTTTTTCAAAACCCCTTTTTTTTTTTTTTTTTTTTTTTTAGAAAAATTCACAAAATAAAATTGTTTTGCATATTTTTAAGTGCGTTGTATTTTTATAATCAACTGCAAAAAGTTGGCAGGAGAATATTCAGTAACTTTTGGCAGTAACGGTCGGTAGCTTGCAATCAAACTTAAGCTAAGGTTAGTAGCGTGAATGGTAAAAGCCATTTCAAAAGATAAAATAATTCCTCAAAGAACTTTCAATCTATATTGAATACATCTTCCTTGTCATTTTGTACGTTTATTCCGAAACCAGAAACAAGAGATTCGGAAATAGAAGTTCAGTAGGGAATAAACCCTGCCAAAGTGAAGTTTCGCCGTTTCTCGAAAACGAGGTTTGTATTTCAAGTTTCGCGTCGAATCTTAGGTTTCGTGCTAGGTATAAACAACAAAAATTCGAATTTTTTTGTAAATGTGGTATTAAGTGAATGCGCATGTGTAGGCCGAAGTGCAAAACGAACTACTACAAAGTAAACACCTGTTTAGTCATTCTAAGCTAACAACATTATTTTGGTTGCCTTTGCTTTCGTTTATGTCTATAGTGTTGTTAGGTGTTGCAAAAAATATTAATGCAGAAATAAAATAATGATGTATATAATGGCGTCTTTACAAATACCCTGTGAGTTATGAAAGCCTAGGTTCCCGGTCTCACAAATCTCTGCAGGTCTGCATAGAAGCTCTTAAAAAAATTAACTGGAATCTAAGATTGAAAATTTCAACACAGTGGGAAGCATATTTGGCACTATAAAGACGGAACAGAAAACAATGTCTGTAAAACTAAAAATGCAAACTAACGATAAACACTGGCTGTATGATGCCCTGAAAGAGACTGAACAGTTCAGTAAAAACCAAGACCTGGAAATAAGGGTTATCCCAAATTAGAAAACGAAAACTGCTTAGTAAGTGGTTGGATGCAACATTGAAGATTTAGATATGGATGGGTGTGATAGATTGCATCAGCCAAGAAACAACTTATCTCCTTCCATTGTAGCATATTTCGTCAGAAAAGAGAAGAAACATGAGCTGGTGAAGAGGCGAAATGATAAAGGACAGTTGTAAATCAGTGAACTAAATATTCCAAGGGAAAATCGGCAGGTCTATATAAACGACCGCCTGAAGGTATGCAACAAAAGGTTACTCTGCAAAGATCAGGAGGGGGAGGAGCTGTAAATTGGATGATGCCTGGACGAACAGAGGGGAAATCTTTTAGGATAGCCAGCCATAGGTATTCATATTCACGTCTCAAGGCTGAGCTTAAGACAGTCTTGGTCAAGACCATCTTGTTTCTCAAGACAGTGTTATTTCCGCACCGCATTTCAAAGTCTACAAACAAGACGACCTTCGTGAAGCAGCGTGCTCAAGGCATAGCTAATTTTTTTACCACTTCCGGCTTAGTCAAAAACGAGCATAAGATGTCCAAAGGCTCGAATTAGAAAGAAACACTGCGGCTAGATACGAAATACAAATAAATACGCATTTTTTGACACCACGATGTAATGTACGCATGATAATATATGCAAATTTAATAAAAATATTCCAATTTATACATAAGTATTGCAAATATATAAAAACTTGTTTTAACCGATCACAGCGAAGTTAATGTAATGGAAACTAATGAAATTGCTTTTCTCTCTTAAGAAAACGTTGTGGACGAGTGTAAAAAGAGATGTTTTGAGTTTGCGTGGCTTGTGATGTTAATTTTGAATATTTACTGTTAGTTGATGTGTTTTGGTACTGCTTTTTGTGGTGGCTTTATATTGATTTTAATTTCAGTTTTGGCGGGGAAGGTTTCTTTATTTCTTTTCTTCGGGTTTTGTCTTTTATAATTTTCAATTCAATTTTTGTGGCGAAAAATAGTTGTGTTTCTCCTGTTAAAAAAACACGATGGTTTTTTCCTTTTTTGGATTGCTGGGATTGGGCAGAGATTTTATTCTTCAAATCTTTCATGAGATGGGGCTACTTCTTCTTCCTTTTCTTCTGCTGTAAGGATGTTTCTTTCTTGGGTTGGGATTTGTAAAGTGGTAGGGAGAATCATTCTGTACAGTCTTGCTTCTTGTAGGTGCATTGTGGAGAATATGGCGGTATTTAAACCATCAGGTATGGGTTTGATTGGGGAATTCCGGGTTTGAGCTTTCTTTTCAGTGAAATGCATGACCATAGTTTTGATTATGGATATTGGACTCGGAATGTTGGCTAGTTGCAGTAGGTCTATGTCGAGAGAGAGGGGAGGATGAGCTGTGATTACTCATAAGACTTTATAGTATGTGGTGTATATGGGACGATAGTATAATGCTGCTGTTGAATGGCGGTGTATGCGAGCAATGGGGTGATGAAAACTTTGAATAGGGTGACTCTTGTTTTCTGGTTGATCTGTGTGCGAAGGCTGAGCAGAGGCATGCGTTCACTGGCTCCTATGGCTCTACCTGCTGCATATTTTACACTTTAACAGCATCACTTTTGAACTGAAACAAAAAACATGAATATAACACAAACAAATTATATATTACCTTTCAACTAAACTATTTTCATTTACAAATTATTATTTATATTTACCAATATTTCCCTTTGACTTTCAATTTAACACGACATTTAATTGATAGAAATTTGTTTCTTTTGAATTACATATCATTTATTGTACATTATCATTAGATTTAAAAAGAAAGAAAATTATATGCATTAAGTTGCTCTATCTAGTGTGGACTTTGTAATTAAAGGACATTAAGTTATACTATTCTGATTACGCTAAAAAGTTAATGGTAACTGGAATTACACTTTTGTAAAAAAGTTCGCAAGGCATAGCAATTTAGATTTTAGTCCAATTGCTAATCAAATCATATTCTCAACCTAGCATATGCTTTGTAATCGCCATTTTGCACTAGTTCGGCGTATTAATTTATCCAATACACCTCCGCCGTGTAAAGATAAAATCGTCTCAAGTACCCTCTACAGTGGACTTGGCGAAGACGAGCATATTTGTCGTCTTAAGCAAAGTCCCGATAACTATGAGACGTGGTTCGCAATCGCGATCTCTAGCAGTGCCTATGTAAAATAATTATTCATTCTTAAGGCGCACAGTAATAAGACAAGTCTTCGTGAAGACCGTCGTGTTAACCTGTGATTGAGACAAGCATCAGCAATGTTCATGAAATGTAAATACAAACTTAAGACACCTAATATGATTGTCTCGACGAAGGTAGTGCTCAAGATATACTTCTGAATACCGCACTTAATGCTGATGGTTTCACCAAGTGATCTTAACTAAAAAACAGCACTTCTTATAAAGATATTTTAAATACACTTGAAAGGAACTTCCAAGGTTAAGGACCAGCTAAAAAGGCTACTCTTCTAAAACAACTTATTTGCAAAAAAAAATGCAAGAATGTGATTATAAAAATGATTATTAAAATTAGTTTAGTTATACAGTAGACAAAATTGCAGACATTGATATTACAATAAATTATGATCTTAGAGTTTTCTGAGCAGTCGGGTATTGTAATGTGAACATTGTCAGGCGATTATGTTAAGAAAAGTCGGAATTTACATAATATTCCTATTTCGAATAGAATGGGCACCAGCTCACTAAGTGAGCACAAAGTCAAAGTGCTCAGGATCGTTGACCGAACGACCACTAGGCTGTATCCCCTTACACACAAGGTACAAATTTACAGGAAAACGTAATATATAGCCAGGTTATTTAGGCTCCCCAGCACAACTTAGTATTACCTTTTACCTTATTAATGAAGGATGCCTCAAGGAGGCATCGATGACTTCCTGGATAGGTCCAGGGCCCAAAATACAACACAAAATGAGAACTCACAAATTTTGGTTAACTCAAGTAAATTGTATTGTCGAATAGTGTACACAGTTACATGTAAGCAAACCAAATAAAAGCGGACTTAACTCACAAGGTCTGCCAGCGGCTATTGCTGTACAAAAAGTCCAAGAATGACTCGAAAACTTACAAGAGTAATTTAACCTCCAGTATCGGTAAATTAGGCTGACGGATGGGGTGCTGCGAATGCGGGGAAGATTGTTGGTAAACTAAATCAATTTTTTTAGTAAATTACGTTAACCTATTGCTGTTAAGTGTTCACTATCAATAATGAAAGACCCCCACGATGCGATGCACATGTAGCACCTGAGACCTGTTGAACCAGACTACCGGAGGTGGCACAGAAGAGTGATGTCCTTGCCAAGAGCTCGCTCCACTCTGTGAGGTAATTAAAGTAACTGACCGCATTAACATAGAACTTGAAACATATACACATGAAACACTGAAACGTTCTGAATGAGTTTTCTTAATCCTGTAGAGAGTTAATAGTTCTTAATTAAGCACTAATTTAAATACAAAACATGATAATGTGGTGCATTGCAGAGCACGTGGGAAATTTATGTATGTTAAGTTTTGGAGTACTCTACGACCAGAACGATCAGAACGACCTTGATGTCCGTCACGAAGTTTTGAATACATTGTTTCCGTGCTTCTCGCAGAGGGACACTGTGGCCTCAGTTCTTTCGACGAATAGCCAGTGACTCGAGGGCATGAGTGCATGCCAGGCAGCTGTTTTCCTTTTGACGTCCGCCGGATAGGCCAGGACTCCGATGACCAGAGGTGGAACGACGACAACACTAAACATTTGCAATATAATTTGGATGATGGGGTGTAATGAGAGTGGCAACATAAAATTACTACAAAATATTTATAAAAAGTAAAACTCAATAGTTTAAAATTTGCACGGGTGTCTGTTACGCAACCACGCATATTTGTGTATTTTAAACTGATTTTAAATTCATTTTATTTTCGATCTGCATTTTTACACAAAATCCTCCATATGACCTTCTTTGGATGGTGCTCTGCACAAACTTGCTCCTGCACGACATCATGAGATCTCTCACCTCTCCCCTTCCCGACCAAATTTCTCTTCCACTCCCCCACAGACCTTACAAACTTATACTTGCTACCCTACTCCATTCCCCTACACACCCTCTAAGGCTTCACAGTGTTGTTTCCTTTCCCTCTAAACACTCCCTTACTTAGCTGACAGCCAGCACTTGTTAATGTCAATGGTTTTATTTTTAAGAGTGCAGTGCATACATGTGTTCCAGAGTAGTTTTATTTAAAAAAATTTTATTTTGAGGAGTAAGAAGGCAGAAAATTGTGAAGATACTGCATTTTGTGTTTTTCTCAGGACATATTAATTATTACATCGCCAGCCATGGCTGCAAAGGATAGAAAATAAAATTGAGTCAGCTGATCACACCACTAAAAAGTTAAGCATTAATATTTGGGAATAATATAATGTGGACATTACTTTTCTTTTTGGTTAGAAATAGGTGTCTATAATTGAATTAATATTTCATCGTTATATAGAAGCAATACAATAATTGTGTTCACTCGAGTATTTAAAATAGGCAAGGAGGTTAATTTCTATGTAATGACATGTAGGGGGTTCCAAATATGTTAATGTAGATTCCTGCCTTACCTGGCTAGCCAGATTAAGGTGAAAACTTTTGAAACTGCCCTGCACCATAACTCAGTGTGCAGGAGTTAGTGAGGGTCGTGTGGTCTACGGTACATGGGTCCCTGGATTCCTCTGTCGATCTGTGGTATTTATGAATGATGAACTTACCTATAATTGCACATACATTGTTAGATTCACTCTTTTTGCTGACGAGGTTGTATGCCACATCGTACACCTCACTAACACTTGCTACTGCTGCAATAGGGTGTAACGCCCGAGGTACCTCAAGAGGTAAATCTAATGAAACATTTGTGGTTATTCAAGATGTTTATTTATTTATTTGATACAGATGCACTTAAGCTGAAATTTGATAATTTTATGTGGACCCGGCAGTGTGGTCTACCAGTGAACATTGCTGTTCAATAAGGACCTAAGCCATGAAAATAAGGTGGTTATGTGGTATAAGTTAAGTCTTTTTAAAGTTGACAGGACGACAGACGGTCGTCCCCTCGGCACGAATTAAGCAAAAGGTTCCTGTTACATTAAAATACTATTGAATTTAGAGTTATTGAAGCCTAATATTAATGTGCCGAGGGGTCCATGTGGAGTGAATCTCCGACGATGTTGTCTGGGCTGACTGCTGAAGTCAGACTGAAATCATGGTGTCAGCTTCCACAAATAGTGGCTGAAGCCAGCACCAAAAATTACGTGAAAATAACATGAACCCTCTTAATGCTAATTAATATGCTACAAAATACAATTTCATTGTGAACACAATGTTGATGACATCCCCATGATTAATTAAGTTAATTAAGTGTTAATTATGTTTGTGACTGTGAATTCATTGGGGATGTTATATCAGAAACATTAAGTAAAAACTCTAAGGCCTTGATAGGTAGTCTGCTGCAAATAAAAGGGATAATTAACATTTTAAACATCGGACATAATTAAGAAACTAAAATTGACTGGAATAATAGTAAACTGAAAATCCACTTCAGTTTTGGTAAGTTTTATAAGCATATCTGAGTTTCCGGTTTGTTTCGCCAATGGGCGAGTCCAAGTGTTCCAGCTTGGAAGGGCTGGACGAGTCCATCCCTGAAAAGAGTTGTGGGTAGCCTGACTCGTTTAAGGATTTAGGTTTGTTTTAATTTATTTGTACGACATTTTTGATACCTTGTATTGCTTCGGGATTTTATTCGTCATCTTTTAATCGCACTTGCGATCACATAGCACTGTTATCCCTGACAGCAGGCAAGTCGATGCTCCCAGGTGGGAAGTATGCAGGTAGTCACAGTGCGTGCTGCACCGAAATTCCCTCAAATTGCCGTGGCGGCTGTGGCTTTCGGAGGGCCACTGTTTTGGATTGCTTGTTATTTACCCTCTTGCTGTAAATAAATCAAGATGGTCGCTTGAGTCACGTAGTACATGACGATGAAGCGGTTGTGTTCATTTCTCTCTGATCCACACTGATGTACTCACGGTTGAGAGATCACTTCGGCCCTGTGTTGGCTAGGTGGCGTAAGTGATACAGACGTGCAAGTGGTCACGAGAGCACACGTGGGTGCATGGTTCACGTCAGTAAAAATATCAAAGTGTTAATGCTTATATCATTCTTCATTTCCCTATTTATTTATTACGGGCAACACAAATGCCTTCATTCTAATAATCATTTTAGTTTTCTGGTTAAAAATACAAAGCTATCGATTGTGGTGATAATAAATTTCATAACTTCGTGATTTTAATTTATATATTGTATAATTCGATTGTGCTTGCTGTTTTGTGATAGGTAACGCTAGTATCATTGTGTGACTTGGAATCTGTTCTATGATAACCCCCGTACTCTGTCCCCGCGACTGATAGCGTTAAAGTGGCAAGAAAAATGTGGTATACTGGTTCGTCGGAGATTTTTGCGAACATGAAGCCTATGGTTTACGTCGCACTGTTTAATTTTTTAGTAAGTTGAAATGTCCTGTACGACTATGTATGTTTACGTAAGCGTTTGTGTTGGTGGGCGCAATAACATAACCTTCAAATCTTGCGCGCCCATACTACAAAAATTGATTTTATTTTCATGGTAATTCGTATATTTGTATATGCAGAAACTTTCAAAATGAATAAGGAATAAAATATTTTCTCAAAAATAAAAAGTTGTTACGCCACAGAATTTGTACAAAAATCTGCAACACTACGTCCTTCAGCACGAGCGATACCGAGTGGAGATTGCCGCATAGTAAAAAGAAGAGGGTAAAGACTTGGCTACAGTCGCGTTGATGTTACAATAACGCATTACAATAACTCATGAATTCATGAAGAGTAATGGCACTAGACATGCCATTTTTCTTATGGTGACGTTATCATTTAACGTTTTGCATCAAGTTGGTTGTAGACGAGGCTTAAATCTGTGCGGCCCTACGAGCTTGTTAATGCCCGCGCTTCGTTCAGGAAACAGAGTGGCACAGATTTTTGTGTGAGATATCAATTCTGTGGCTATATTTTAGGTGATGAGAGTAGGGCGTGGAAATTTTGGAAAATTACATGATTTATTAGTCTAGTAAGCAACTGTGGTGTACTCACCTATGTTGATGGTGCATACAACTATGTGGGGGCAGGAGGAAGTGATGCACACACATTCTTTCATTGGTAAACTAAAGGGGAAACGTGTATTCCGTCAGGTACCCGATGATACACATATTATTAAGCATCCAGGAAAAACATACTGTATAGTTGATTTGAATCCATGGTTTAATTTTCATTTGTAAGTTCTAATTATTTACACAGTAAATTAGGGAAAATGCTGATAGGGAACACCACAAAATTCTTCTCACCACATACCTCCCTACCTCTTATCCAGCAACTAACTGATTTGAATTTTCCACGCTTAATGTAAATGCAGATGTGAGATATTGTTTCACTGTTATTCATGGCTCTTAAACCGTTAACTTAGGGTCAAGGGCCCCAACACGGCACCTTATGTAAACAATAATGGATAGCTACCATTTAGTCTCTAATTTTTTCTTCACGAAAAACACAATGAAATATCTCTGAAACACTTCATTCAATTGCGATAAATATGCATACATCAAATGAAAACACATTTAAACAGCTTTGTGGCTTTTTGTGCTCTAACCATGTAATTTAGTGGCCCATAAAAGGAACATAAATTTATTTAGATCCATGATAAAACAAATGATTTTACTTATTAAGATTATGTGAATTGTTTTTACTGTTATTATTTGCTGAGCTTAAAGGAATGAAAATTAAAAAATAAGAAGAAAATTGTATTAGTTACGAAGATTAGGTAAGGGGGGTGGCGGCATCTGATAGAAAGGTTTCTTCTGATTAATTGTGCTATGTTTTACTTGTACTACACCTCCGGAGTTGCAATTATGTGGTCTCGTTATATTAGCTTATGTAACCACATAAACTGCAAACAAAAAAAAAAGTTCCCAAGATACCTCATTGTTTACATAGAGTGCCATGGAATATGTTGAATTAATTTTATTTTGATGTATTTTCTTACAGTGATGGAAATACATATTCCCAAGATACCATGTTGCATGGTTTGTGAAGAAAAATTTTGTCTTTCGTTGGTCTTCTGGTTTGTGAATTAAATTGTATGCAACACATAAGTAAACTAACATAACCTAATGCTATTTATTTGTAAGCATTCCCATACTCAAAACTCTGGTATTCACTGAGCAATATAACATGCTACTCTCTGCACCAGAAACCAGCAAAATAAAGTTACGAATATGTGTACTACCGTTTTAGTGACTGTTGTTTGGAGGATTTTTTTTTTGTTTCAGGTCATTGTGGCTGCCGAATTTTCAGTTGAAGATTGTTGGTCCTTAGGATTAAACAAAGCAAATCTTTTATGTTCTTCATGTGACCAGTTGAGCAAATTTAATCTTGGAATCATGAAGTGAGTGTGTTTTTTCGCTCATATGTATATATCGAAGAATGGTACATATTGTATTCTGAATGTGTTTCCATTTTTTTTTCCCCCAGGGATCACTGTCAACAATGCTGTCAAAGAGATGAAAGCACGCATACTATAAAACGTTACGCACAGGCTCGCTTGGAAGTTTGCACGTGCAAATTTGGAGTTTACCCACAGATACAAGGCATGTTTCCATCATCTCACAAATATGCAATATTTAACAGAACAATACTTTTATATGTGTGATTCATGTATGTGTACATAAAAATAGGTTTAATAATTTTGTTTTTCAGCATTTGTTAAGAGTGACAGGCCTGGGAAATTTCCTAATCTGCAGATAAAATATGTCAGGGGATTGGACCCTATCATCAAACTCATGGACAAGGATGGCAATGTCAAAGATGTGAGTTATCAAAAGTTATTGTTAATTGTTTTGGGTAATGGAGTTCTGGCATTAAATTGAAAACAAGTTTAAATAAAGATGCAAGTCATAGCATAATATTACAAAAATTCTATGTTAAACAGTACCTTATAGTTACTGTAAACAAAATAATTAATTGAAACCAGCAGTTGACATGGCATCGGCCATAAACAGAGTTTGATTTTTCTTTATCACTGATGCAGGACCATATCTATCTTATAGTAATGTATTCTTGAGACAATTCACTCAAACTTTCCTGTAGCATTATAAAAAGTAACAGTTGCTCTAGTGTTCTAGAAATGAGGAGAGTCACTGCAGAAAGGTATGTTACAGAGATGAACAATTTTCAGTTGAATTTTAGATGGTTTTACTTTGAAATACCAAGGGGAAAGGTTCTTTGGACAATTATGAACTCTTGAAATCATCAAGTATTGAACACACAGCAAGAAAAAGTAAACAAGACTTGTATTGCAATGGGTGTTAAATTAAGTATTTATCTACACCATAATCATATGTCATATAAAATTAATTTTCCCTTGAAAATACAGTACATTAACTTCCTTAAGTAAATATTTTACATATCAACTGAATACCACCACCCTAGTTTATATACTGTACATTAATACTAAGCTGGCAATAAAATATGAATGTGGCATCGTAAACATTTTAGGTTGTGTACAGAATAAGAGTTATTGGTAATTGTATTGAATTGCTGCTTTTTCGAAAATAAAAGAAAAAATCACGGACAGTGGTATATTTCATCTATATTAATAACACAGAACACTAATATACTAGAGGCATTAACGTATTATCACTACAAACCACAAATACGATAGCGGGGAGGGCTATGAAGATCAGTGTAATTGTGGGGTTAAAAGGTGTTAAAAATGTGTGTGTTACCGTTATATTTCCGTAACGTAAGGTTAGTTTAGGTTAGGTTATGTTACATTAGGTTCACTACATTTAAATACATGCACACAATAAACCAAAACAAACCATAAATAAGATAGTGGGGAGGGCTATGAAGTTCAGGAAAATTGAGGGGTAAAATGTGTGGAAAATATCTACATTACAGTTATATTTCCGTACGTGAATACAATTGAAATACCCTTCATATAAATATACCACAGATAATACAACACACCAGATGTATGCAAATTTACCTACTCACCTAAGTAGACGGTATGTCCTCAGCCAATTCAACTACTGTTGTGCATGAGTGGCACATTACCTCACTTGACAACACACCATGATCTACTAAAAATACAAAAGGTACTGGCCAAAATAATGTTAATTCTATTAACTGGCAAACGCACTGAAGCACTCGTACTTGCACCCTCCACTTTTCAATCACAAGCCTTCACACAGTTGGGTTCGGACGTCACAAACCACGTGCGCAGCAACACTCCACTCACCGTGAACTGCACGGTACGCCATGTACGGGGCAACTAAATTACGGTAAACGTGTACACATCCACAGCAGACAGCATTACATGGCTGTTCAACATGGCGTCTGATGTAAACAAAGCGGCCAAACTACTCATATTTTATCTGTTTTATTTACTATGTTATACATATTTTACCATTACGCCCTTGTCAATATTAAAAAGGTAAGCTGTGCAGAAACCTTTTATGTTACTTTTGTGGGTCTACTATGTTTCCTTCAGAAAAGCCATTATTCTATGCAATTACAGAGTTTTTTGTGTGCAACACCTGTTGGCAGAGAACAATGTGATAATTGTGTAGTATTTTTATCTACCATGCTTGTGGAGCCGTGAACTTGCTTTGAAACCTTAACCAGGAAATATATGTAATTAGTGGAATTCTGTGTAGTTGTTTTGATTCCATGGGCCTAAATGTTTTACGGGAAAGAAATATTAAATATTTATAAGAATTTTTGCTCTGATCTGTTCTTCGTTGAGTGTGTATAAATGCAGTGTTTTCATAGTCGTACTCATGATGTGTGTGTATAGCCATTTGCAACATAACGCACACAAAATTCCATGGGATGTTTGGAGGTGACAACTTGTACTGCATATTGTACAGGGCTACTCTTGAATACATTTTAAACAACATATCAGAAAAATTTGCCTACATTACAGGATTGATAGAGCAGCCATTATTTGATGTTCTATTGGAGCTATATTAGTTTTGTATTTATTTCCAGAACCTGTTATATCTGTGAATGCTACATCTCGGTGCTTTCAAGACAACTTAGGCCATATTTTTTTGTTACACATCTACTGCATTAGAACATGTTGTAGCTAATATATACACTATAAAACTGTAGACTAAATACAACATAAAATACATTAATCAAATGTGGATTTGATCGGAATGATTTTTGCAACATGTCTCAATGCACTGTTTTAAACTATTTACGTAATATTTCTACAGTTTCCAGATGCTAAGAATTTATTTATCTGAATTACTACTCTTTTGTGCATCTTGACTCACAACATCATTTATAGTTGAGCTTACTGCAATATATCTGACCACAAATTTAATTTCAGGTTGCTAGCTGTAGTGGCTAATGAGTACTTACCAACCATATTGTGATATACTGTTTGCTGGCGTTTGAATTACATCATTTTCAGTCAGTTTGATTTATCATAGACCCTAAATTAGAAAATTACACTTTACAAAAAGCTTATTTTTCTTGCAGTGTCCATGGGAGTTCTAAATGTAAAAATGCTCGCAAAGCCCATTGCATCAACTAATTGTAGACAAATAGTTGCAGAAACAATTTTCTATGTAGCTTATTTTATGGCAGCCTTTACAGCAGTATTCATATTGAAATCTGTTTTAACTGCTTTAGCCACTCAAAAAAAAAAAAATTGCATAAATCACATGATGAAAGTTTATACATTTAACCAGCTTTGCTGAGACTATTCTGTGCTAGAGAACTAGCCAACAGACACTTCCTCTCTGGATGTTTTATTAACACAGAGTGCTGCTAACTTAACAATGAACTTAATGAAAACTGCAGGGAACATTGCAAACATCTTAAAATTTTCTTGTTTATTTCACTTTATTCTCCTTTGGGGACGAGGTATTGTTCTGGCGAAGCATGACATAATCACAGATAAAATGTCTTGTTAATACTTTTTTTTTTTTTACAGAATTTGGAAAGGAAAACTATATAAGCATACTTTCCTTCACACAGTGGAACTGCATTATAACGAGTATGACCTATAGTGTCACGTCCACTATTGTGATAGTTTTTAAATTCACCGTCGTTTTCCCTATAATTTGAAAGGTACTTAATTTCGTTTATAACACAAATCTGTTAATGAAGCCTTTCGCTATAGCAATACGAATATTTGTAAACTCATACTTTTAAAATGTTTAAACACGTCCTATTGCAAGTGACATTCACCACTTGCCATGCGCGAGCCAGCCTTCGTTAGTCCGTATCGCATGGCGATACTCGCTTCGGTCGAAGCTAGAAAGGCGGAGCGGGCGGGTGTTGTGAGGGATAAGGAAGAAGGTATGATAGAAGAGAGGAGAGGTACGAATGGGAGAAGAGCTAGTCAAGGCCAAGAAAATAGGGGTATGCTGGAAAAAGTGCAGTAAATATTGGGAAGGGGGGTGGGGGGGGGCAGCAATATGCTAGCAGCCTACTGCTCCTTTTAAGTTGTGGGGGTAGGAAGACTGCCACTTGTAAGGTCATCGCATCGCCACATGCAAGGCATGTAAGGAGAAAATAATGATTACGTCTTACCAGTTGCTTGACAATGCTACATTGTTTATGGTACCGTATAGTGCGCACCATGATTTTTGCAACAAGTACCAGGAAGAATTTTTTTTAAAAATAAAATTGCAGCAACAATTTGTGGCACCTGTTAGTATGTAACAAATTCTTCTTCTTTTACGTTTGTGTGGTGATTTTGATATGGTTAGAAAATACTTTAATTAAGTTAAAAGACGAACAGCAACAACTGCACGGAGGGCGATTTTTTCTTTTCTAACTACCGACCAACTTCCTATTTTTTACGCCATGACGTGCTGTTTTTTTTTTTTTTTTTTTTTTTTTTTTGCTGTGCTGGAATGATACCCCTCAAAAATAGTGTCGCCTCTTCCCTTCTTCATTAACTGAGAAGCTGGCAATCCTCTGTCTGTCATGGAAACAAACGAGAAGACTTGGAGGAATTTATCAATCAGTAACATGAATGGGAAAGGGAGTGGAGAAAGGAGAAGAAAGGAAGCGGACAGAGGGGTGAGAGACAGGTTTAACTTAGGGGGGTGAAACAGGAGAAGAAGAGGTAGGTGAAAGAGAGAGACAAGGAGTGAAGTAGCGTGCTAATTGGTAGGCAACTAACTCCCTCCCGCAACCCGAAAATTTGGGGGAGGAGGAAGCAAAGTCGCGTCTGCTGGTCGTTACATAATGCTGCTGTCAGACGTAGATTTTTTGTATTAACTTGTCGCTGCATATGCGTAGTTCACTGCATCTTTAAACACAGGATCTACAAGGGTAAATACAATTTAAAAAATTACGGGGCATGGTAAATTTTGTTAAAACGATAACTCGCTATAGCTATAATTTATTTTGCCATTGTCAACTATCGTTATAACGCGGTTCCACTGTATTATTGTAGTGGTAACTCAAAAACGTGAATTGTATCACCAAATTTCAGTTCTACATTCTCATCAGACAGCCGTAGTTTTTGGATGAGGAGAATCGTAAATTGCAACATATGCCGGTGGTATGACTCCCTGTGTAGAATTAGACAAGAGTAGTTACTGCAGTTAAAATTTATTTCATTTTCTGCATAGCAAATGGACACTTCTTTACAAACATTTTGTTAAAAGATTCTACCACTGCATGACCATTGATTGCTTAATGGAAATTACTTTGAATGGCATCGACTTGGTTCTGGTAATGGCAATAGTGCTTCCCAGTCTGCAAGAACTTCTATTTGCCATGTAATGTAATTTACAACCCATATTCTTGTCGCAATCCAAGTACAACTTCATACAGTAGTGTAGTTTTTATTCTGACCACCTGTTCCGTCTCAAACTGTGTGTAGGTCAACACTGTGATTCGCAATAAAATCTAAAAGAAATGGGACTTCATTAGACTTCTTTTTAGTAGTGAACTTCAGGAAAGTGTGGAGACTTATCATTTGACAAAACATGAATATTAAAGGTGTATATGAAAGTTGTCTTCAGTAGTACACATTGTTGGCGGTAATAGTGGGTAAAGAAATGTTTTCCTGATAATACATTGCCGTAGCTTCCACATTTTCACACTTCTTGGCTGCGTTTGACACTTTTATTCCTAACATTAGAAGTCTTGTGTTTTTTGCAGGTGAAGTTCTTTGTCCCACTTGGAGCTTGAGAATTCACTGTCATTGTTTTGTCCAACCCTGTTTAGCGGAAGAAGTTGTGCTTCGGTTTGGTAGAATTGACTACAGGTGTCAGGTCTCGGATATCCAAGCTAATTTGCAAATTATTTTTAAAAACATCCATGCCGATTTGATTAGATATTTTGTCTTCACAATAAATATGTTTATACATCTCAAACATTTTCTTGACATTCAAATAATCTGGAAAGTATAATTTATATTTATTGCAGCGCAAACTGTAATGACTCTGCCTTTTTTTAGAAGATTCAATGTTTTCATGAACATGCTCAACAGTGGTGGCACTTAGTATTGTGTAGTTCTTGCCGCCTCTATTTTATTTTGGTAATTAACCAGTTAATTCCAACTTTTTTTTTTTTTAATTTATTTTGCATCTTGTTATACCACTGACTGCAATAAACATTTTGTTACATACCCTAACTTCTTTGACACAAACAGCATATTTGTTTGAACAGTCATGGTATTCTGTCTGATGACTAGTTTCGATGATCTACTGCGCTGAACTGGCAAAAGTGTAATCAAACCGCAAAGTAGGAATTCTGCTAATCATAAGAATACCCATGATTAAAGTTATTCAAAAATTCCAGTCTATAAAGCATATTAATCCTTCCAGTGCACTCTAGTTTACAGTCGCAGAATGCTCTGTGTTCATGGCTTTGAAGATGTAGCTTTTTCGTGACTCCACACATACATCCACTTTGTTTCCATTTGTGTAGCATTCCAGGTCTTTCCACACCATCATAACAAAAGTATTATAATTATTTTCATGGAAAATATAGAAAAACATAGAGTTTACACAGTTTGTTGTTGACTAACAATCAACGTTAACCTTAAAAAAAAATGTATAGTGAAAAGTGTGTGACCTCTCTATATTCTCCTCATAACCCATGCAGTACAACTAGCGCTGCAATGCTTACGTGGTACATCCCCTGTTTTTGCTAGTAATCACGTGGACACCATTTGTTTTTTCCCGTAACAGTATATTTTAGCACTTATTTTTTCCAGTGACTTGGTTTGTAAAAAATGGACATCACTTGTTTTCTCCTGGCACTTTTCATTTGAGGGAATTATTGTAATTTTTATTATTACAAATTCCAAAATTGTACAGAATTAACATATTTGGTTACAGTTCAAAATAATAAATTATTGAAACCACCAGAATACAAATAAAAATATAATGGAAATTCATTTTGTGGTTCACCCAGAGTTCCAATTTTGAATTTTATTGTTTAATTCTGTTGTAAAATTTATTTTATTCTGTAACACATGTGTCTATGGATAGTCAAACACTACTCGTATGTCCTCAACTTCACCTTGCACAAAATGGCACACATCAATGTTTCTTGTTCTGTGGTGCGGTAAGGGGTTTTATACCATTTTTAGAGCTCCTTGATTATCATTCCATATTTAAATTGTGGACATTTCCATTACAAAATTTCTTATTGAAGACAGCCTCCTTGGTAGCTTCTTTTTGTCATTGCCACGTATTCAGCTTCAGTGCTCAAGAGAACCATTTTTAGTGGTTCTTTGATTCCCAAGAAATGGCTGCACCTGCCAGAGTAAAAACATAATCCGTATATAATAATCTGTTTCCTTTATCATCTGCCCAATTAGTATCTACAAAGCCACTCTTTCTGAACACAAGGCAGTAATTCACTGTTCCCTTTAAGTTTCTAAGCACATTCTTGGCATGTGTTTTTCACATCTTGAATTAAACTGACTCGGGACACTAGTTGTGTGTGCTATGTCAGGCCAAGTGTTCACAGCAAGATGCATAAATGAGCCTGTTAAACTTCTATAGAGCAAATGAGACAGATCTGGCACAGCTTCCCTATCAGTTCCACACAGATCAACATTTATATCCAGTGGTGTAGCTGCATGTTTGCACTTAGCCATTCCAAACTTCACAAGTGTTTTCTCAATATATTTCCTCTGATCAATATAAATTCCACCTTTATCTCTGTTCCTTCTAATTTTCAGATGCAGACAGTACTCTGCTTTCCCCAGATTTGAGTTTTTTTTCTCTGCAAATATGTTGTAGAGTATTCAACAGTCGTTGGCATTATATAGCAATAATCGCAACACTTTCCTTGTTCAACTTACTGTAAACACAAAGTTCAAACTCTGACTTTTTAAACCCTCTTTCAGGCAATGCAGTGTGAAGTTTCTGATTCCATGCCCTTGATGCTTGCTTCAGCCCATACATTTCTTTCTTAAATAGGCATATCTTATCTTGCTGGCTCTAAATTACAAATCTCTCTGGCTGCTCTATGTAAACGTCATGCTCAAATTCACCATGAAGAAATTCTGTTTGTCACATCCAAGTGATCAATGTCAAAGTTCAGTTCAGCAGGTAATCCCAAGAGAATACAAATGGTTGAATGCCTCATAACTGGTAGGTCTCCTAATAGTCCAATTCATACTCCTGAGTGAAAGAAACCCTTGGCAACTAACCTGGCTTTGTGACAGATTAAATTTCCATCAACTCCCTTTTCCAACTTAAACACCCAATTATTCTTAACTGTTTTGTCACTTCTGGGTCTGTCAACTAATACTCACGTCAATTAAAGATTTGAACTCATCCTACATAGCAGTTTCCCTTTTTCGCTTGTGCTTGACAAGAATACATTTTGTAGAGTTTTAATTCATCTATATCAGAGTCGGCTGCCTGGTGATCTACCATATCATAGAATGATTAGTGATGTGTCACCCTTCTTGGGTATCTTCTTTCAGTTTTCATCTCGAAAGCAGACTTCAGTTCTGCGGTGTCTTCTTTCGACGGGCCATGCCAGGTTTCGGGCCAGCGTAATTCGTAATCAGAAGAACTATTAAGTGCAGCATATAGCCTGTTCTCTCGATAACTTCCATCTTTCACCTGGTGCTGTTAGAGCTGAACCTCTTCCATGCAGATTGTGGGTGGTACAGTGGTTCCTTCCTCTATCAGCTTTACATGGGTGTTCAACACTTCCAGTAGGTTTGTCTTCCAGGAAGATGACATCCCTTTATTTACTAATCTTCTGAGGACTAATCAATAAGCCTGTCCTTTTTCACAGTAATATAAAAATACCATCTCTTGGCTCTTTGCATCCTATTTTGTTCTCTTCTGCTGTGGAATATAAATAAATGCCTTACAAAAGACACTTAAGTCACAAAATTTTACCTTTATATCAGTCCATGCTTCTGGTTTTATTCACCACGGCACTGGTAGGGCAGTGATTCTTCAAGTAAACAACTCTATTACATGATTCAGGCCAGTATCTGTCACTCAACTTTGTTTCCTGGAGCATTGTATGAGCCTTCTCAATAATAGTTCTTTTGGAACATTCGGCCACCCCATTTTTTCTCTGGTGTGTGTCAACTGTTGTTTGATGCCATGGACTGTAAGAAACTCTCTGAGTGCAACATTAACATATTCATTTTCCATTATCTCAACAAATTTTTGTTTTACTTCACTTTTATTCCTGAGAAATAGCAGAAAGTCTTTCTTGTGTGGTCATCAATATAATGTTACAAGGATGCGTGAGGGGCATATCCGAGTTCGTGAGGGATGGAGATCTTAATAAAAATAAAATAACTAAATTCAATAATTATATTTATTCTCAATGCTACAAACAGTTGAAACATCTGTTATTTATCAGTCTGAGTGTCCTATTAACTCTTATTATTCTTATTGAGCGCAATATTTAATTACTATATCTATTTTAATTAAAGTCTTTATCACAGTCTTTACTCTTGCTAATGTCCCTTAACAGTTCCAATTATTTCCACACGTTTAGTTAAAACTGTCTATTTCCATCGTCCCGAATGTCTTTCCGCTCACACATCCAGTTCACAGTCCCACTCTTCACTGCACACAAACGCGCCGACACACACTCGCAGATCGCTGCAGTCGTCCCTCGCCGCTCCGGAATTGCCCAACTGTCGCCTAAGGTCGCACGAGACGCCAAACTCTCTACTCCTAATCACTACTTCCTCAGAGGCCCGCACATGGTATTTATACTTGAGGTGGGTGCCGTCTAGAACGTTCTCTGCAATCCAAGTTGTTCTGGGAAAGGTAATGATGATGACGTCGACTTTCCTGCGTGATAAATGGAGAAATATGAACTTCTCACGGTCAGTGAGGCACGAGCTGCGATAAGTTTATCTGTTTGAGCGGCAGCATCCTTTATGATGAAACAATAAGTTAACATATGTATAACGTAAAGTGCTTGAGATGGAATTCTTCTATGAATTTTGCTGCTTTCTGTCAGTGGCTCCTGGTTAAAAAAGTCAGTGCTTGGTTGTGCTCCTGAGTGTTCCAAAACCTTGGTGACATGTTAAACCACTCAACTTGAACACTGCCAACAGCTCATCGTGTATGGGTTGCCCTATTCCCCTCAGTTGTAGCTGTATTGTCATAAGGTACGTAGCCATGAGTTAGATCATAATTACAGGTAAACAAAGTGCCACACAAAAAAAATTGCATTGCAAGTTCTTGCAACATCAATAAACATGTAAGTTGAAACCAAACATTGTGTTTAAATAACTTTTTAAAATTTGTTTGGCACAAATTTAAGGTTAAAAATAGTCTTTATTGTGCAAGAAAGTAGTTAAAAGTTAATTTGAGACACTAGAACATTCTTAAGGTTTCTGGAAACCACAGTTCTTATCCAATGAATAATGCCTACAGTAACAAAAAAAAAAAATCTTGCATAACAAATAATTTTTAACTAGCAAAACATTTCAAACTGCAAGATAAGTTTTGATTGTTAATATTTTTATCCCATATTTAAACCTACTAATAAATGGAAGCTCTTGAAAGTAGAGGTTAATATTGTAGGACCTCAATTTCAAGCTTATTATGTGAAATGCTTTGCCTGACTATTTTCTAGTTATTTTTAGGTTCTGCCAAATTTTTATAGTGGCAGGAAACAATCTGTGATTTGCAAAATACTTTAAAATGATTATGTATGGAAATGGTGCAAACAAATCTATATACAATGTAAAACTGTGTGTTGTCTCACTATTTGACTTGGATTTGTTTTTTCTTCTCAGGTTCTAGCTATTGACAAATGGGACACAGATACTGTTGAAGAATTTCTCAAGACCCATCTAATATCTCCTGATGAAGATGATGATTACTTGCAGACAAATGAAATATAATATGATTATGTAATGGTTTATTGCACCTCAAATGGTAATTCTGGGAAATTAACTTGTGCAGAAAATGCTCTCTCTCTTTTTGAAGGCATACCTGAGCAGAACATTTTGCTATACCTGACTCCTACAAATTTTAACAGCTGTTATCCTAAATGGCTTTAGGCTCTGATGGTAATGAGTATGAATACCAGGTCTCTTGTGAAAGATGCCTTCATGGCCTATAATGTAGCCAACTTGCACACCAGCATATTGGATTCTCTATCTACCATTTTTCAGTGGAATGAAATTTTCCATACATCCAGAGTTTCAGTAGATGAGGATCTGACGTGTATAGTAGAACTCCAATTGTATGGGTTTCCACGGTTCCTAAGAATACCATCCTTAGATTGCTGCTGTTGCAAAATTATAAAATAACCAATTTTGACCCGAAAAATTAATAATTATGTTTAAAGTTTGTGTTTGATTGCCAATGGCGTAAAACAAACATGTTTTTAAAATTAAATATTGATTTTATTTAATAGGCAGACATCTTTAGAATAAAATGATACCCGATAAGTGTATATTTACCCTCCCCTTGTCACCAAAAATGTTAAAAACATTGAGTGGCGTGAAGTTTTACTGTGCATATTACATCCATATTTAATTTCCTCTGGCATAAAAGTGCACAACATAACTTGTAGAAGTTGCTGTCGTTCATTTTAAGTAACTTCTCACGAGAAAACCAGAAGATCAATCAGAAATATTGAAATATTATTTTTATATGAAAACTGTATTTTTGCAAACGTCAGATCTTCAATGCGCCGGAGATGTGAGGCCTGCATCACGGCCCGGGGTCGTCATTTCGAACATCTTCTTTGATTTTAGCTGTACTAAGAAAATAAGCATGTTTTCGCACCCTGTTCATGGCCTTCCTTTCCTGTGTTTTGTGTCGTCACTACTGCGCCAGGAAAGCGTTTCCGACCATGCATTGCTATGTGATTTCCGATCGTCTAGGTGTACTCTAAGTCTCCTGAAAGTTTGTAACCGCTGTACTGATACATCCCGTATACTTACATTTGTGATGCCCTGCACACGTGGCAAACATCTGTCTTTTGAAGTAATTAATAATACTTCACTTCAAAATGTGTAATTTTGAGACCGAAATGAATGATAATCATTGAAGAGCTTAAAGAAATAAATTAATCATTTAAAACCACATCCTCTGATTTTTCTGTACACTTATGCCTATTGCGAGGTATTCTGCGCTCTGTCTTAGTGCTTATGCATTATTTGGTGACGAAAGGTGTCCAATAGGTCCTTCCAGGATATCAGTTCATTCAGTAGACTTAATACTATTGAAATAAATTAATATAAATCCTTCTACCTACCCGCAAGAAGCCACTTAAAATGAACTTCATGCTTGGTATTTCAAGTTGCTTGATGTTCAAACAATTTTTGGCGACAAGGGTAGGTCAAGTATATGCTTCTAGGGGTATCATTTTATTTGGAAAATGCTGCCTATTGAGTTAAATCAATATTTTTTTTTATAAATCATGTTGATTTCACCCCAGATATAATTAAACACAAACTTTATGGGGAAAAATGACCTTCAAACGCAAAAGAAAACCTCTTTGCTAAAATTTATTGCAGGACATTTTCAGGAAAACCATTTGCTTTGTAATACAATGTTATATGCATCTGTTTTGAGCGCTCTGGATAATCTTGATAAAATTTATGTCGTCTTAGATAGAGTTGGAAACCTGCAAGAACGGCACAGTGCTATAGAGGATTATTGTTGCATGCTCCATGACTGCCGAGCGTTGTTAAGAACTGGGATTACATGGTTAGTTTTATTTAATGCTTTGTGTACTTTACTGAATTTCCCTCTCACCAGGCACGTAACGGGAGAAAGAAAGGTATGCTGCTGACAGAGACAATGTGAGGATGCCACAGTGGTTGCTGGGTAACCACTTCCCCTCATCAGGCATGTAACGAGTGAAGCAAGGTTCACTATTTGACCCCCAAACATCAGCTAAACTAGAAAACATCATGCTTAATGTATTTCACACCCAATTGTTAGACGTTTGCATAGACGTCCAGCTTAAAAATTATTGTTGTGTCAAATCTTAATAAATGCAATAAAAAGATTTTTTGGTTGATGCAATATTTGATAAACAATATAAGCGGATAATTTTAGTTATTTATATAGGAATTTTGTTGGGACCACTGAAAATTTTCTGTTTGGTACATAGGGAGTCCACCGTTTCTGGTTCCTTTGAGGACTACATAAACAAACAAACAAACAAACCAATCAACCAACCAAATTTCCTCTCATATTTTTCCCACAATGAACAGCCTTTTTCTGTACATGTACTGCATCTCCACAACTGCACCATTCCTAGATATAAAATTCCCAGAGTATCCATTGATTTGAAATTAAAATGGCACATTGCAAAGAATTTTCATCCATATAAATATGGCGAGGTTGCAGTTTTATACAAATTAATCTGTTTGATTTTAATGCTGGAAAAAAAAAGTACAAAAGTGGTTGATCAGCATCCTTATAGATCACAGTTTTTTTTTAAATCAAATTTTACAGTAGTAGTAATAATATTAGTGTTGTAGGAAGTACTTGGACAGTGAGTGATCAATGGTGTCTTAAAGAATTAAAGTACTTTGTGAATGGGTTTACTTATTATGATAGTATTACTTGTGCCTAAATAATTTAAAATGTTTTCTTGCTTGGAAGAAAGTAGCAGCATTTTCCCACCGATTTAGTATTTTAAGTTAAATAGCAATCACTGAATAAGGTAATAGTCATGGTCTATTTTGGCATATCCGACAGGTTGTGGCGTGAACCTCCAGTTCTATTAATTTCAATACTTTTCCCAACTTTGTGTATTGCTGTTTATAAAGGGTTGTGTACATTTCTGTCTCATCCTTTTGGCATGAGTAAAACATATGTACCAGTTCATTACTAAGCACACCCTCTGTGTATTGACCAAATGACCGCACAGACCTAAGAACTTCTACCCATGCCACAAAGCCCTGAAAAACCGAATACAATCCCACATCACGTTACATGACTGTATGCTAGTAGAATATAAAAAATAAAACAAGTGCTTTACATCAGTTGAACAAGTAAACACTGAAATAGATTCTCAGGTTTGTAAATTAATGCTTTCCAAATCAAATTTATATCAAGAAACAGTTTTTAATATTCACCTTTTGATGTAATTGCAACTAAAGTTTTTAGGGGAATATGAGCTTAAAAAAACATTTTGAGCAATATTAGGTAGAAAATGTAAAATTGGTGTTTCAATATGTAATGTTGACTGGGCTGGCCTAGTTTGTGTGTCATTCTTCTTTTTGTTAATGAAGTGCTGTACTATTTACAAAATTATGTAAATAAAACTTTGTTAAAATGTGTTTGTTACGGTTTTGAAAATCTGTATTACAAGGTTATTTTTCAAATTAATGCAGTCTTGATATTTCATGTATCAGAGTTTTGAGACCCCAAATTTAAATTTGATTAGCTCAACTACAAAAACATCAAAATATTATGGGCAAAGTTGATCAACAAATACTGTCGTACATGTATATCAAAGTTTGTGTCTTGCAACAATTCTTAGTTCATGACTTACTTGTTATACCGTATTTTTTACTTAACTATTTATCAGAATTTTAACATCTGTGAAGATATAACATGTATGTTCAGTCCTTGCATACCTTTTCAAAAATATATTATGTATGAGCACATTATGATTACATTATTCCCAGTGTGAAACTGATATCCGAATCATTTCTTATTTTTAAAAATGATATAACTATTAGCGTCAAAAGTTTTCCCAAGGCAATTTAAAGTTTTTTTTTAAATCATGCTCAGATTGCTTAAGATTTCTCCACGGCGCATGAAGCAGAAATTACTGGGAGATGTGGCAAAAATAGTATATCGACCCAAATCTCGGAAGTGCTCATTCACGTGCAAACCCAGGGATAACCTATTTTTTATTATTTTAAAATTGGCAATTTTAACTAAAAATGTTTGTAATTTTACAAAAGTAAATAAGTAAAAATAACACATGAATCCTTTTTTAGGTCAATGAAATAATTATGCACTTGACATTCACACAGTGTTTGTAAATACTTTTGTTGTCAAGTTCGTGATAATGAGTGAAAATACTAACTTTAGTCGTCTATTTATGTTGCAAAATCAGTTGCAACAGCAACGGTTTTTTATCATGCTGGGGAGGGTGGTTTAGAGTGAAGGCTTCTATGTATTTGATAAACTGAACAAAATGCAAATACTGCTGTGTAAACATTGAATGGACGCGAAAAGACGCATGAACACTCACTGTTGCCAACAGGTTTTAAAAAATTGCCACTATACCATGTACAAAAAATAAGCTATTTTCTATTTTAGGTTTAAAAAAAAGCTAGGGTTCTATGAAGCTGTTTAGAATCGAGTATTCGCAGTAAATTCAATTATAACATTACTATTCAAACATCACATATTTATAATACCAAAAATAAAATACTAATTTTAAACTGTGGTTTCCTCTGAATCCTCATAAGAGAGAAACCACACGTGGCTGTTTTATTGTTTGGCTTTAATCCACTAAGTTGTTTTTATCACACTAAAGGAAAACAGGTAGATATCTCGCGAAGTGGGATAAACTATTTAGCCTGTTAAATCAAACTTTGATGAAACTAGATTTTAGCGGGGGAAGCTAAATTGGCAACACTGTAAACACTGGTGTGCACAGAGAACAGTGATAGTGTGGTACATAAAAAAAACCAGTTACATTGGAACTTTGTGTAAAAACGTACACGTCTGTAGGCAGCAGATTGCCAAGAAAACAAAAATGTTTCTGCCACCTCCCTTAGAAAAACTCAACAGATTGGCGATTAGAAACTTTTTGGGAACATTTGTACTATGTAAGGAGTATTTTTATTTTATCTATAATAAAATGTTAACTTTTTTTTTTTTTTGTTATAAATTTGTGTTAGAGTAATATTTAAAAGCAAGCATTTTGCCAGTGTTTCCTGTTATTTTCAGATAAACTGTGATTTTTAACAATTACCAGCAACTGCCTTGTGAAAAAACACTAAGGGAAGTCATGTACCCAAAATACACAAGGTACACAAACAAAAAATTAAATACTCTGTTGAGGGTTAATATACACTGAAGACCCAAAAAAAAAAAATGGTATAGGCGTGCGTATGCAAATAACAGATGTATGGAACCAATCAGAGTAACGCGATGCGGTCGGCAGTTAGATCGGTTACTGCTGCTACAATGGCAGGTTATCAAGATTTAAGTGAGTTTGAACGTGGTGTTACAGTTGGAGCACGAGAGATGGGACATAGAATCTCCGAGGTAGCGATAACATGTGGATGTTGGCGTACGACCATTTCACGAGAGTACCGTGAATATCGGGAATCCAGTAAAACATCACATCTTCGACATCGCTGTGGCCGGAAAATGATCGTGAAAGAACGGGACAAACTATGACTGACGAGAATCATTAAACATGACAGACGTGCAACCCTTTCTCAAGTTGGCGCAGATTGGATTTGTAGACTGCCCTTCAGGATTCATGGTGTGAATTGCCTCCTGCATACCTTCAGACATTAGTCGAGTCCATGCCACGTCGTCTTGCGGCACTTCTGCATGCTCGGGGGCCCTGCACGATATTAGGCAGGTGTACCAGTTTTTTTTTGGCTCTCCAGTGTATGATTCTGTAGGATGTAGAAACTGATAAAAAGTGGCAGTGTGTTTTTGTTTTCTAATTAAAATTTTGTTGCCTATTTATGAACAGAAGCAAGCTGTGTGTGGGCGGTGTCAAATGCTAGTGAGTGTTAGGCAGTTTTAAAATGTCTTGACAAAGCAGGTACAAGACTGATCACACAAAATTGACTGCAACTGTGACAATGTGCATTACATGACCAGGCGTACTCTTGTCAGGGTATCCTTTCATCCAGTGGCCGCTCCAGGAAGTCACTAACGTATCGTCAGAAACAATAAAATGTTTTATAATTGTATCCTGCTACACAAATGGTTTTTATGGATTTTTTTTACTCAAATTATATGTAGAATTTCTCTTTTGGATGTGGTAGGTTAGCGTTTTAATAAGTTGTGGCCTCNAGTCTCGGAGAGCCAATATTTTAAATTTAATACCTGTTGTGATACACTAACTGCTTCCCTAAAAAGTTTTAATTCTGTTCACTGTGTTTTTTGAATGAATACAGCATGTTACATGTAAGTTCACTAAAGGTCTGCCTACAACTGTGCTATCCCAACCTGTCTCTTAGGACAAGGATACACTGATTGGTGCTTAAGGGGGCTGTCCCAAGTCAAAGCATTCAGAAAACTGAACTTTAGTCCCAAGTTGTGTCATAACATGATAGAAAAAGAATATTATAGATACTTTCACATACATTCATGGAATATCCACATTGTAAATGTAAACAATGTACTTGAAAAATGGATTTTCTCAAGACAAACGTGATGAAATGCTAATTAGTGCAGTCTGCATTCCATCTAAACTAGGATGAACATCTAAGAAAAGTTTTGAATGTAGGTTGCCAAGCTTATTTATAATAAAAGAAAATAAATATTCAAATTGCACATCTTGCAAATATTACATAGTCAACAATTCAGCAATATAAAAATCATTACGTAACAACAAATGTGCCGAATTTACTGCGATATGTCATCTTCTGAAAGCTTACTTTCGGAAAACACATTTGTAGGCCATATTAAGAATATGTGAATGTGACGTCCCTCGGCATCAAGATACGTTCACAGGTACAGCCGATTGTAGACATAAAAACACTGTGTATATACATTAAAAACTGATAATACACAATCTTACAAAAAAATTAAATGCCCAGTTCTTTTCAAAATATCCACTTGAATATAATACTGTGACAGTACATAATAAGTTACGTCAGAAAACACGTCTCAGACAATACGCACCTGCCATCTATTGAGCTGTTAAAGCACTGCGTGAACCACATGGGCACAGGTGGATTGTGCCCTGATTGTACCACACTTTGGCTATTTCCGGGACGTCTCGTGTGCCTTTGGCAAGGAAAAAATATACAGCGGTATGGGTACAGACTGTCTGTGCCCCAAAGTTGCGAGGAAAAATATCGTCCATGTCTAAAGGAGATACTATTCGCAGTATATTGATACAAATTTTAATGACCAAATATGTTACTTTTACACTTAAATTATGAAAGAAATNGATACTATTCGCAGTATATTGATACAAATTTTAATGACCAAATATGTTACTTTTACACTTAAATTATGAAAGAAAGATCTACAACAGATAATTTATTTGCTGGGGCATGTTAAATTTTTTTGGGAGGGCAAGTGCCCCTGCACCCATTGAAAAGAGTTTTCATCCTTATTGTTAAATATTTTTAAAAACTAATAAATAACTAGTTCCATGTCCTAATAATAACATGTGCATGTGTTGCTATAAAATTTATTTGATGAAATGAATGACAAAATTTTAATGACTAAATCAGCTCAATTTACTTACCATAAATTTGGGGCCCTAAGTATTGTGCACACACAGCAGTTTAGTGCTNAATGACTAAATCAGCTCAATTTACTTACCATAAATTTGGGGCCCTAAGTATTGTGCACACACAGCAGTTTAGTGCTGATAATTGAGCAAAAACTGCCACCATTTAATCACTAAAATATTTGTAAATGCACTATTTGTAACCGTACTGTAAATGAGTATGAATAAACCATTGAACTTAGAATGCGTAAAGCACAATCAGTGCTCGTAATAGAATGCACATGAAGCCAATGACAAACTGTAACTACCATGAACTTAGGATATGGTCGAAATAGGCTGCTAATCTAATTCTACGTACCACGCTGTGAGACAAAACAGTTTTTGGTAAGTGTTGCAGATAAAAATTTTGCACCAAGTTATATTTATATTTCCATTGCAAATTATGTAAATATTTTACAGTAGTGAGTGTATTTGTTGCCAAGTTTAAATATGACACAATAATGCTCCGAGAGTAGTGAAATTAAGAACCATTAATTAGTCATGCTAACCAATTTTTTTTTAAATAAATGATACAATTACTGCTACAACTTAAAAAAAATTTGATAAATGTGCAATACTTTCCAACAGCTGTTAGCACTGTCAGGTGATGAAAGCGGAAAAATGACCAATGCTGGAAATTTTTATCTTCTACAAGGATGACTGCTCGTGGGAAGGATAATTTTTTTTGACATGTTTTTATTAAGCTATAGTTTATAATTTCCTCTGGTAAGTAACAACCAGTGTGCAACCAAATAACATTCTTTCTTGAAATTTTGTCATGTAACTTTATTTTGCAGAATACAAGCACATGAATAGTTTCCACGATACACACGCAATCGGAGCAATGCCAACAGTGCAAAAAAAACATTGCAGTCAGAAAAATAAATGTCAATGAAACACCTTTAATTTGTGTCATTCACAAGGCTCCTTGAAGAATTTTCTCTTGTATGTGGTTAGTAATTGTTCCTGTAGGATCAGCTTTGTACATTGAATCTGCAAGAATCTTCTTGAAAACAGAAATGTCCTGCAACCTGCACAAAAATAAATACAATTACCGTTTCATTACATGTATAGGTACAGTAATATAGTAAATACTCAACATAAAATAATTAAGGTGAGAACAAAGAAATATTCAGGTAGAGGTCAGGGTAAACAGGTTTCTAGCCGAAGAGCCAAGCTTGTGTACAGTGTCCCCCAATTTCACAATGTGTCATGGTTCCTGAGAATGAATTCTTTGAAGCTACTGTCTGTCATAAAATTGAAATTGACCAATTGTGACCCCTAAAAAATCCAAAAATTGCATTCTGCGTGCAATTTATTTTATGAAGTCTGTGATTAATAGTCTTTGGCATAAAACTAACATGATTTTTAAATTAAATATTAATTTAATTCAACAGACAGACATTTATGGAATGAAATGATACCCACCCTCCCCCAGAAACATGAACTATGTACAGAAGAACCACAATTCAACAAAATATCACTGTTACTGAAAATAATTTTGCTGTTTTGTTAACTTCAAATTTACCTATTTTAACACTTTACCACCAAGTGGTTGTAAAAAAGTAAACATGTTTTTTTTTCTCAAGTTAAGACAGTGTTTTGTCATTGATGGTGCAAAATAGCACTTTTATTTAGATTAAATACTAAAGTAATTCACTAGGTAGATGTTCTACAAATAAAATGGTACCCCACAAAACCATAAACAATTTGTAGTTAACGAAAATAAAGTTTAAACATTGTGCGCCGCCTATCTTTTAAAAAGTGCAAAATTCATTTCCAAAAGCCTTTTTGTACAAAATTTAAATGATTTATTAATGAAATTTTAATTTATTTAAGTAGTATGAAGTATTTGGAACAAAAATATATTATAACAAGTTCATAAACGTAATCACGTTGTAATGACTTTCAATTATTATTAATTATCGGAATACGTGGTTCATTTTCTTTCGTTTAACGGGGCTTCGTAATATTTTATCAGGATTGAAATTTATAGCAGCGGTGTAACGTTTATCGGGCATTCGGTTGCCGTTTCAGAAATTGTAGTTTTTATTAGCGTCGGCATTAGAAGATAGAAGCTTTCCGAACTGCGTCGACAGTTTTTGCTCTAGAAGGTTTGATTATCTTTTACTACAACGCAGTTCAGATAGCATGGGAAGGGCGTGCTTGGCCCACGTTCTGCTCTTATTTGGTTACGTTTGATGCTCTAAGGAGAGGGGTCGATACGCACGCACAGACTATTACTCCATGTGCATATCGCCGGCCAGCAGTCGATAACCAGCACTCGCCGAAGCCGCGTCGGACGTGGCGCATAACCCCCACACCGGCAAACTTGAACTTGCTCGTTTATTTCTCCGCCGGTGTGGGAGGTCACTGCCTCTGTTTTCCTTCGGGTGGTGAAAGTTTTTAAGACGTGAAACAATCACTAAACCACTGCGGCGCTGCTACTACTTTTTGCTTGGTTGCCTGTAAAATCTGTTCGTACTCTGCATATAGGACAATTGTATGTGAACTGGTTCAATTAAATAATAAATAAAAGTATAGAACAAAATAAACCGGAACTTGACTTTATTTTCATTGGCGCCTTTTTAAAGAGTTTCATGCTTCTACCCAACTGAGCTAACCGAGTTGTAATTTCCATTTGTCATACCTTGACGTGGAATATTACAAATATGGCGGCCCCAACGCTCCGCTGCAATATTACAATGTTAAAGAGAAAAAAATTCAAACATTGTGCACCACCTACCTTATAATGAGAGCAAAATCCATTTCCAAGAGCCTTTTGTACAAAAATTAGACTATTTATTTCAATAAACAAAAGTTTTTCGGATAGAAATATACATTCCACAAGGCCATGGACCTTGCTCTTACCGCAGCAAAAAGTTAACATTGTGGCATGTGCTACTATGGATATATTTTTTGCCAGCGCGAAGGCCAACTTTCTCAATGAAATAAATAAATAAACAATTGTTTGTACGCTGCACCACGATCATGCCTTCATTTATCCAACACATTAACGGCCCGTAGCGGCACACGCAGTCAGCCGACATGATGCACACAGCTGGTGCTAAGGATGTGACTTACTTTTCAAGAGCAACTACGACACGTGAGACAGAGAAGCGAGGCGGGTTGCAGCAGAAACGGGCGCTGCTGGTGCTATTATTGACGTAATGTGTTGTAGCTTATCCAAAACCATAAATAAAATTGTATTCTATTACAAAATAGTGTAAGCAGGTCGTTAACAGGCAATGCAGTCAATTCCAATTGCAATCCCTAGTCAAAATCCAAGAAGAAAAGCCAAAAATCAAAGTTATAACATCACTATTAAAAAATGTATCAAACACTGCACACAAAGATAGACATAGACTTGGCGTGGTCTCAAGACAAAAGGTGCTCATGAGAGGGAAAGGAGAAGATCTGCAAGACACACTGTTATTCACTACCACTGTTGCTATGTGCACGTGGTTGGATGGCAGCTAGACGCTACGGGAGGGAGGGACGGCAGGGGTGAAGAACAAAGGAGCCCTTCGTGATGTTATGTCTCTTGCGAAGTCTTAACTCGCTAGGTGCGTGTGCGTTAACTCAAATCACCGCAGCCGTAGTTTTAAACAGATTTTAAGCAATTTTTTTTGTGTTGTTTCAGCGGATAGTTTAAGGGTACCTACTGAGAAATATCTACATTTTGTTGCCATGGGCCAGTGAATGTTTTTTATTATGTTTTCATTGCAATTTATTCCATTTTAGCAGGATATTTTATTCTTTTCATGTATTTTTGGGATTTTTTTGATGGTTCCTGAAAACCTTTACTTTAGATCGCTGTTTTCATTACCTACATGTTTGTTTCATCGGGGCTCGACTGTATGTTGTCACCAAAAAAATTTATAAACATGGAGCACTAACTACATTACGTTTCACTGAAAATGAATTTTATTTTCAGTGGTTTCTTGCAGGAAAATGAGTAGATTTATTACTGAAATATTAGTGTATTTCAATAGATACTTATCTCTGAATGAATTGATATACTAGAAGGGCATATACAACACCTCTGTCACCAAATAATGTGTATGCATCAAGCCTGAACTCCGCACAATTCTTGAAAAGCACAAGTAGAATCTTAACAGGAAAATAAGAGGATGTGGTTCTGAATTATTAATTATTGAAGGATGTAAAGGAACTACTCCTGATCACAGTAATCATTGGCATCTGTCTCCAAAATCAGACAAGTTTTCAAATGAAATATCTTTAGGTACTTCAAAAGGCGGAGGCCTGTCCGATAAAATAAGTCTTGCATGTACGATCTGCAAGAGCATACAGCATTTTTGGTTGCCTAGCACCCAGTGTGGCATCCTCATGGTCAATGGATTGGGTGTGAAGGAAGCCTGTGCAGGGGTGGTGTGTTATAGTACTGCCCTTTGTTTATGCCAATAATAGACATTAAATTCGGACACACAAAATGTATGCCCTAATTCTGTACTGTATTCTTTAGATGTACTGCATAATCAATAACTTTTAAGTTTCAAAGTAGCTGTATCATTGGTGTACTTCCCCATTATGCATTCACACAATCCGGAATCATAGGCAATATCACAATCCTGTAGCACCACCTTCCTTCTCACAACACCATATGTTTAGAACAAAAGTGTATGGAGCTACAGATCGATAATGGACAGACATCTCAGTATCGGGCCATCACTATTTGGAATCTACATTTTTGTTTGAGGGTATCAGATGTCAGACGAACCTCGTCCATGTTTTATATTTGGATAGGTTCCAAATTTTGTTGTTGCATTTATGACAAACTTACGAAATATGTTAATTTTTTCTTTGTATTCTTTTGGCAACTTTTGTAATATTTTTGTTTTGATCCGCATACATACCTGGTATCTCTTCATGATTATGAGCCAATAAAATAGGCAATCCCTTTGTTAGTTGTCATAGTTTTCGCTTGATGAATAATAATTTTTGTAGACTCTGAAAGTACTGCTTGCCCGTGGTCTAAAATCCAAGTATTCAGCTCTGCCTCAAGTTCTGGCCATTTTGCAGTTCCACTTTGTGGATTATGTTTACTGTGAGTTGTTTTTTTTTTTTTTTTCTTAGTTGGGGGTGGCCCGAAATGCCTCTGCAGCCCTGTTCCCATGCTCTTTTGCATACTAAATCACACGTAACTTGTATGTTATAGTACAGCAATGCCAATGTTGTTGCCCTGCCATAACTTGCCAACAAATTAAGGGCAATTTTACTAAAGAGTCCAAACGAACAGAACCATGATTGACGATGACAACACAAGCGCATCCACAGAACTCTATGAACCGGTAACTGGAATGCTTCTAACCACCACCGCACACAAGTATAAGCGCAGCGAGTGTGGCACTTTCATTTGTTTGTAACTCCACAGCCTGCAAATGATGGCAGCATTGTCTGCTATGTTTCTCACTACATAGGTAATGTTCAGTAAATATGATTTTTCTTAAAGAACGTATTTAGGTGGTTTTACTGAAAGCATCTGTGGCGGACAGTATGAATTAATTTCCTTCTTCCGTAATAAAATGTTCAAAATGAAAGTTATCAAAACTGGGTATCTGCGTATAAGAAGAGTACTGCTTTTTAGGCTATTTTCAAAGAAAAAATGTGCGTCTTATACTGGCAAATATGGCGTGTAAAGGCCATTACCAATAAAATGAGTACTTTTTAAGGCCCTCCCAACAGGCATTAACCAAAAATAAATATATTTTGTTGCAACCTTAGATGGTAATTTTTTATAGTGGTGAAACATATACACTGTGTTTATTAGTGGCATGACATTGTTTATATTAAAAATTGGCGGAAAGATAGAAAATGGTTGAAGGAAAGAATTAGCAGGGCCTTAAGAAGTGCTCACTTTACTGTGAATAGCCTATATGAATATGTTCAGGACAAATATGTGTGTGTATTCACAACAGAATTTAATACTGCAAAAATTGTTTAAAAGTGCAGCCTCCTGCTTCAATACAAGCTCTGAAACAATGTGCAAGGAGATAGCTAAGGTTATAGGGAATGAAGCCCTAAAGTTTGGTGGGAGAGAAGTGTGCAGATATCTTTAAGTGTTGTTTAGAAGATATTTATAGGAAGGCAAGTTGCCATAGTGCTGGAAGGAGGCATTGGTGGTCCCAGTGTACAAATATGGAGAGGAAAGTAAAAACCCTGGCAGTTACAGGCCTGCGAGTCTCACATCAAGTACAGAAACAGTGATGGGGAGGCTTATAGTACAGTGTGTGGTAGAGGTTATGAATGAAAAGAACTGACTGCAGGAGCACCAACATAGTTTTAGGACAGGTTACTGATGTGAGACACAACTGACTAGATCGCTGGAGGATTTAGAAGCTGGCTTACCTAGCAAAATGTTGTGACTGTGCATCCGTGTGGAAAATGTGTCCACGGGTACCGCCCTTTGAATACTTGTGTATTCTGTCTACTTTTTATAAAATCTTAATATTAATACATATTGCTTTATTGCTATTGACTCTTAGTACAGCTGAATGTTTTCCGATTTATTTCCAACTTGTGAACAAGATAATGTGAAACAGTCCAAATACTTTTTCAAGAACTCGGGCAATTTATAAAAGTTTGCATAATTTAAGTTATTTTTTTAATATAAAGTTATGATCCGCATTCTGTAATAAAAAAAAGTATCTAATAGAGCTTTGAACTCAGGCCTAAAATTATCAATGGTGCACTGACCAAGGCTAAAATATTACACTAACAAAACATGACAATTTATACATGTATAAACATACCATAAAAAATCAGAAAAAAAAAATTATTTTTTTGTTACATGGATGTATACTCAGGGTGGAGTCAACCTTTTAGGCTTCATCATTAATACGTTTCAAATTAAGACCGCAGCAAGTGCCCAATGTTCTGGAACTGCAATGTGATTGGCAAGATACAAAAGCTGTGAAACTTCCCATGGGAAATATTACCAAACAGCTGTAATGGCAGATCTTGCATGAGCTTATTTTGATCCTGATAATGTATAATATGACCAGAGTGGAGTGGAGAGATTTGGGTGGCTCTTAACATCAACGCCTTGGGAGCCGATGAGGGTGAAGCCAGGCGAGTATGGAGCAGCACCGGAATGCAAGAGTGGGGGAAACGGGAGATCCCCGAGGAAACATGCCAACCAACAGCATTGTCCGGCACAATTTCCACATGCGAAAATCTAGCAGTGACCCAGTTCGCCTAGGTGGGAGGCGAGTAGTCTGACCACTACACCACCGTGGCCCCTGAAATGACCAGAAGGAAAGGCCTTCATTCAGCTGCCTTATTATGCACGCCCTTCTGTCCCTCTCAGATAAATATGGCAGTGCATGAATTAGTAGGGCTACAAGACACATTACACTTTCCTTTTTCTTTGACTTCAGAAACTACTTGTGTGCAATGGTTCTTAACAATATTATCACAGGTTTTCTATATTGTAGTGGGCAACAGGTTAAACTACCTTGTCAGGTTGTCTCTTGACCAAGTCTTCGAGGTTAAGGGACTAAAGTAAGACTTGGACATTTTGAGTAGGGTGTTGCAGCAACCTAGTTTGGTTTAGTTGGTAACTGCAGTGCCAGCACTGCAGTTACCAAAGTTACAAAGTTCATTCATACTAATTGATACATTATTACAAAGTTCATACATTTACTGTTATTTCTATATAAGAACATGTACATATATATTATTAAAAATGAAATAAATTGTTACTTTTGTCTATGTTTATAAAAAATAATTATTTACGAGCACAGAAAACAGTTGGCATGTGTAAGTTTGTTTACATGTCTTGTTGCTGTCAATAGTCAAGTGATGGGCTTGAAACAAAAATGGTGGATTGTTTTTAAATATGCATTGGTTCTGCAATAGACAGGATTAATGTTACATGCAAATATGTACTATTTAACCTAAAAAAATATGTAGGGTAACTGCTGTTTTCTGCTTGGGTGCTTTGCTACACATTTGAGTTACTAAAATAATTTCTTTACAAACAGGAAGATTCTAAATTAATGGCTGTCACAGAACTAATTTTCAACATAAAAATGTTACTAATGAATTCATAAATACAGTAGAACCTTGTTATAATAAATCTGAAGAGAACACATTCTATGTTCACCATAGAGGGCGAATTTCACATGTACACACGTCTTGAAATAATAAACAAAACTGATGTACCAAATTTACAAAGAGTACATACTTTGTAATCTTAACAATTTATTTTATAACTGAAATACATACTCGAAGAAATTTAATACACACCTACATCAAAACTGAAATACATTGTAACCTGTATGCATGCTGAAAAGCAATGCATGCAGACTTGATCTCCATCCAGATGTCAACATCTGGTTTGCTGTGTGAGTGGATGCAATATGTCACAGAAAATAATAACATATTCTGTAGATATACTTAAAATAGTCAACCATGTTAAGAAAAGAAAGGCAAAGTTACAAAAAATTTTTGAGACAGAAAATTTGCATTATGTTTGTGTTATATTCTCATGGTTGGTCACCCTCCTTTTACCCCCTCACCTTCACCTTTTGTTGGTTTGGGACAAAAATTACAAACTTCGTTGAAAAAGACAGTACACCTTTTTTACTGATGTTTTCATTACCTAGATGCTGTGGTGAAGCTTTGCTACATCGGAAAACTTTCAGTATTCACAAAGGTATTACTTATCAGTTATATACACTGAAGAATAATTCAGAACTACCTGCAAAATTTTGTGTTTACCAACTCAGCAAAAAATTATCTGCAGTTCATACATGTGCAAATTCGGCAGACACCAATTCAAATCTGCACAGTTCTACAATTTATAATCTCAATGATACACTGGCAGTCTCTATCTAAAAAAATGCAGTAAATTACTAAGCAATTTTATGTACAACCTGAGTGTTTCTTTTTTTCCTTGTACTTATATCTACAGTTGTTCAACAAAAATTGAATTATAACTACTTACATCATTTTCTGCCTTTTCTTCATTTTAGGTACACTCTTCTTATCTTTATTGATAGGTTGCTTATTTCTGGATAGACCCTCTAAAGATGGCAGAGAATCAAAAAAAGATTTTACTTCTCTCATAACAGTTGGTGTTTGTTTCTTTGCATTTGCCTTTGGCTTCTGCTTCTGCTTCTGTTTCTGCTTCTGCTTGGCTTCCTTCCTCAGTTGGCTCACAACCTCCAACTCTGCAACATTCCATCAACCTGCTTACCAAAATCTTATTTGGAGATCCATGCAGGATTTTACCAAAGATATTGTGCTTTTGATGCTGCCTACTTTCTTCTAAAAAGTCTAGAGTTCACGTGGAAGTTTTTGTATACATTTTCTATGGTTCACACTCATAGTACTTATTTAATTTTTAGAACACTCATAATTTTTGTGAAGTGTCTTAACACATCAATAAGTGAAACACTGCTGCAAGCATATTTTTTGTTATTCTTAGTTAAAAGTAACATCAAATATTCAGACAAATAATCTCAAGAGTACCATTATAATAAGTGACAAAACTTAATGCCTTCGTGTATAGTCTAGTCAACAACACTTGAAAAACAGTCCTTAAAGTACTCTCTTTGTCATAAAAATCTTCATGCTTATTGCACAAAATGAAAGCTGGTATGAGCCGTTCATGGTAAAGTGAGAACTTTTGAAGCCCTAGTTACTTTTTCCTTACAGCCATTTTTTATCCTTTAACTACCGTTCTAAAATAAATATTGCCATGTAAGTAATAAACCTAATGTGTATATTCTACTACACTCGGAAGTTAACGTCTAAGGCTAAAAGAAAAAATATTTATTATTGAACATTATTCCAAATGAGAGGGCTTTCAGAAGTGCTCCCTTTACCATGAAAAGCCTACATCTAGCACCCGCAGATTGCAGCAGATTTAAGTTTGGCTGTGACTGACCAGGTATAACTGTCACCAGGGAACATTAACACTGCTACAACCCTGGTAACATGAATAGTTATGGGATGAGCTGTGCGCACGATAATTCATATGTGTGTGTGGAATGAATACTAATGAATTGCTAGCATGTCTCAGTGACACAATCAACACAAATATAAACAACTTAAAGGTTTGAGAGAGTGTGAATCATTGTACAATGGGAGGCAGGGTGGTGGTACCATCAAGTTGCCAGTCACCTGGACCATTGCAAAAAAAAAACCCCCATGTGATGGTGTTGAGAGCAATGGGAACATGAGGATATATGTGTCAGGAAGGCTCTGGATGTCCCAGAACGATCACTAGAAGGGAGGACATCTGACAGGTGAGAACTCAACCAACTGTGTCTCATTCCACCTTCCAAAATGTGTACTGGCATCACTTGTCACCCTTTTCCCACCGCACTTTTGCAAGGCAGTTTGCAAAGATCGCTTACATTCTTGAGTTCCCTTAATAATTCGCTTCCCATCGACATCCCACAAATAGTGACTTTGTTTGCAAAATTATCATAATCAGGTAGCATGGACATATGAAGAACAGTGACACAGTATCTTTGTAGTCTATTCGCGGTTACTTCACACTGTTTGAATCAAACCTTTGAAAAAAATACCCCAAGTATGACGTGTTTAGTTATTTACTAAATATGCCATGTATCATGAAAGTAACTTTTTTATTTTGGTTAAATTGAAATATTATTTATATTTTATCTATATAATATACTGCTTCATTTATAAATAATATGAATTAAAACAGTAAGAAAAAGTGTGTTGATAATGCCTAGTAAGAAATAGTTCTCATGCAAAATATTATTACAACAGTATGCGCACGAATGTGGTGCATTGTCCCTTTGGTGTAATTTTCCAGGCTTAGTTAACCTTAGTTTGCACGAGACGGAGAGGAATATCCTGGAAAGAGAACTTAAAGCAGTGCTTTAGAAAAGTGTGAAGTAACCGTGAATTGTCTATAGCAATGAATCCAGTTTTTATTTGGTCATAGATGACTACTCAATTATGGAGGGGACTAGACAGCACACAAATCCCTGTTTCATTGTTAAGTAACACACCACCAGAAATTATGGTGTCATGATGTAGGGAGCAATCTCTTATGATTTCCAATTTTCCTGGTAGTGATCAGGGGAACACTGACAACACAGTAGTATTAAGAAAATTCCAGGGTTCCCACAGAAAACTGATTATCAAAAATTTTGATTTTCCCTAACCAAAATGAGAATAAATTCCTCACTGTAATTATTAAGTTTAGGGGCTTTTCTGTAAAAAAGAAAATATACATATTCACGGAAAATGGTATATTTCCACTCTACTAATTATGCAGAACACGAATGTACGAGGGGCATTAACATATGACTAATTTCTTAATACGTGCCCACCTAACCTAACAGAACCTAACCCCATGATGGGTGAATCACTATTTTACATTTTTAAACTAACCTAGGATTGTAGGGTTTTAAACTAACATAGGATTTGTGGGTTTTAAACTAACCTAGCTTTGTTGGGTTTTACACTAACCTAGGATTTTGTGTGTTTTAAAGTAACCTAGGATTGTAGGGTTTTAAACTAACCTAGGCCATTTTAGGGATTTAAAGGAAGCGTAAAACACACCAAAAGAAAATTAATTTACTCACCGGATATAATTCCTCTGTCAACGGCCAATTCAACCTTCCTCACTCGACGGAACACTGTGTTCCACAAATCCAGCACATACGCAAATATAATGCAATGAAACACTCGTTTACAGTAAAATATAACACACAGTAGCTCTCATTATTGCTTTCTCCATTTTTCAATCCGTTGGATTGGGACGGCGCAACGAGACCCGGCAAAGACACTATGGCGACTGATATTTTTTAAATTGACCGTTAGAATGCCCGTAATGACATCCATGGCTACTTGGTAGCGTGGAATCAGCAATGCGTGGCCATTATTAATGGTGGTAGACAGACGTTAATAGACGTAAACAAACCAGAAACCGCTCGTACATTTCACAATTTTTTTTAATATGTTCTATTTATTTTAGCATTACGCTCTCTTGAATATGAACAGGGTAAGCTGTGCAGAACCCACTAATGCAACTTTTGTTGGTCTAGGACGTTTTGTTCAGAAAAGTAAACAAACTGGCTGAACTGCTCATTTCGCAATATTGTTCAATTTTTTTTAAATATGTTGTACTTATTTTAACGCTACGCCCCTAGTATATTTGTGTTCTACATGATTAGTAAAGTAGAAATATATCATAATTTTGAATTTTTTTGTGTTTTTCAGAAAAGCTCCTAATCTTAATAATTATCTTTGAGTGAAATGAACAGCATTGGGATTTATATATATATTTCATTACAAATATGTATATAATATATTTAACCATCAATCATAGACTGTTACCCTAATGGTAATTATTCAGAGCAGCTGCTTTTCTGAAGAAAACGTCCTAGACCCACAAAAGTAACATAAATGGGGTCTGCACAGCTTACCTTGTTAATGTTCAGGAGGGCGTAATGGTAAAATAAGTAGAACGTACTAAATTAAATAGATACAAGTACGAGCAGTTCGGCCGCTTTGTTTACGTTGGTCGCCATGTTAAAAAGTCAGGTAATGCTATTCCCATGCAACTTACCGGCGGCAGATGTCACAACGGGCTATACGTCGGTTCACCAGTGAATAGCATGCAGTGCGGTTCATGGTGAGAACTGTTGGTGCGCCCGTAGTTTGTGACGTCCGAATCCTACCGTGTGAAGACTTGTGATTGTAGAATGGAGGGTGCAAGTACGAGTGTTTGTGTGCATGATAGTCGGTTATGTGGCAGGTGTTGCCTAGACGTCAGCCAGTTCATAGAATTAACGTTGTTTTAACCACTATTGTTTGACTTTTTAGTAGATTATGGGGTACTGTCAAGTGAGGTAAGGTGCGACGTATGCAGGGTGGTATTTGATTTGGCAGAGGACAATGGATTCTTTCGCTGTCAACAGTCTTTTAGAACACATGTCGGTAAAAAATATAGAAAGTTGCTTTGCAATTTTAAGAAATCATTTCGGCATGGCACGTGGTTTGGAAAAAGTAACTTATCTGTAAAAACTATTTGCAAGATTACATATTATTATCGTTGTATACCTTATCCTCGCACAAAATTCATTGGTAGTATATGTCATATTACTTTGGCTACCGTTGTGAATTAGTCGTCCTGTTGTCGCGAGGTGATGGTTGAATGGTGTATGCGTGAAACAGAGCATAAAATTGGTGGGGGGTGGGGGGGTTCTCTTTCGTTGAAATAGATGAGACAAAATTTGGGAAACTTAAGTATAATAGGGGTTGCAACGTCCAGGGCCAGTGGGTTTTCGGCAGGATCGAGAGACGTACCAATCGTATATTTTTTGTTCCTGTCATCAACCGTACTAGCAGAACGCTCCTGAACATAATCACGCAATACATAGAGCCTGGAACGACAGTTATAAGGACGGTTGGCATGCATATAATTGTCTTTCAGAGCACGGCTATGAGCATCTTGGGGTTAATTATAGCATGAATTTCGTCGATCCCCGGTACCCCGACGAACGAGAGCGCATCCATGACTTTTTACTCGCCGCAGGACAACTCTACCACTGCCTACCTAGGTGAGTATATTTACATTTGTAACGTAACCTCATGAAACCTTACCTAAACTAACCTAACCTAATCTTCACTAACGTAGGTTAATTTAGGTTAGGTTAGCTTAGTTTAGCCTAGGTTAGGTTTGGTAAGTCTTGGTTAGGTTAACGTAAACGTGCCATACATTATGTTAATGTCACCTAAATGTAACATTATATTACGTAAGACGAAATATTGTTTTACTTTTTACCACACAATTTCCCTGGTCTTCATAGCCCCCTTTTGTGGTATATATTAATCACATGTTAATGCCCCTAGTACAGTCGTGTTCTGTGTGATTAGTAGAGCGGAAATATACCCCTTTCCACTTTTTTTTTATAACAGAAAAACTGCTACTTTGAATAATTACCCTCATTGGCTGTTCCAGCTTTCCATTTTGTCTGTTCGGCATGAAAGGTGTACATGTGAACCAGGAAGTATAGTGAAATATACAAAACACAAAGTGGTTTAGCGTTTATTTGTCTTTGCTAAAATATTAAACAGTGTTCACCATTTTTGTCAAATTTTTTTATAGCTAAAACAATAAAGATTTTTTCAAACAGAAAATGGTTTGCTAACTTTTTTACTTAGTTACTTTTTCCACGCACTAACTTTTAACTGCTATGTAATAGCTATCTTCTACTCATTCTAACTTTTAATAAGATACTTTTTCAGACACTAACATTTAACCTAACTTGGTTACATATTTGGCAAACTAACTTAAACCTAACTTCAGTTAGTTTTTAAAACTAATGGACTGTTTTTTGAACGACCAAAAAGTTTTTCAAAAGAAATTACATAAAAAAACTCACTTTTCATAAACATCTCATGGCGTAGCTTAATTTTTTCCTTCTTTTTAAGATTTTTCTTTGAGAAATCATGCTCGCTAGAAATGATACTTTTGGTATCACTTTCTGGTAACTTTTGCTTCAGGTCATCAAATGATATTTCAATTCCTGAGAATATATTTTCTGGTATGGAGTTAAGTGAGAGAGAGTTGCTGTTACTGGACTGGAGATTCGTTAATAAAGTGTCAGTGGAATTGTTATCTACTCCTTTGGTCCTGGACAGATGGAATTTCTGTCTTGTCCTCTTCAGCTTCCCCATCTGTAAAACTAAGCAAATTAAAATAATTAATATCCAAACAAAGAGAGCACACAAGATTGTTGGGATACCACAATAAAATTTGATACGATAGTTGGCAAAAAATTGAGGGGAATAAATTTTTATCATCTTCCACAAAATGAGATGAATGAGCTTCAGGCTAATAGGTGTGTGAGCATCAAGATTATGGCCCAGCAGTAGGATGTGATGGAAATGTCTTTCATGAAGGGACACATCCTATACTGGGTCGGACAGGACCAGTCTTGGCTAGGTTACGTATAATATGAGTGCATAAAAAAGTGTGTAATTGTGCGTGAAAATAGTACTCTAGATCTTGTCATTATTAAATTTCCCTATTCCCATGACTCTACGACAGCTAGGCGGATGGTTTTGGTTTTCAAACTCCACTATTAATTCAGATTAGAATGACCAATGAAACTTTATAAGCCAAATTTAAGTGTGATTCAGGCAATTTGGTCCTTGATGGTGTTCGACAAAGGCTCCAGTTGGGTTACCACCCACAAGAGGATCTCTTGGATAACATGAGTGTACACATGCTGGATTCATCCTCCAAGGCTTTGCAGCCGTAGCAGGTGGTGATGGTTCAGCTGACAGACTTGTTACTCAATCAAAGCATGCTGAGTCACACAACTTCTAGGAGTGTTTCAGAGCCATGGTTAAGGTTTATACTACTCAAGTTAGGAACAAAATGAGATTTCTTATGGGAGAGTTTGGCATAGGAAAAATTTCTGCCACAACGTGTGCTGGTATTCTAAAGAAGTCGCTTATATGCTGACACTAATAGAGAAACAGTACATTTTTGTGCATAAAACTTTGTTTTCTACTGGAATTGTAGTATGCAAGGTGGTCCTGAACTATAGGTACAAACACTGTGACATGATTCCCTATGCAAAATGGGATAGAAAATATTATACGAACTATGTCTTACAGTAACTCGTACGGGAGGTAGCCACCCTTGAAAATTGATATTTCAAATTGTACTACGGGAAAAAAATGAAACCTACGTGAGATGAAAGAGCCATGCTGTGAATAATGTTTTTTAACCAAGACCTGAAACCTGCGAACAGTTGTGGCGTACTATCATCCCCTACATTGAGACACTAGGGGGTGGTATGTTATTATCCTACCAATGTGTGTGTAACCCTTGGGTATTTTGTAAAGATGTCATAATCATATGTTACTGCACGGAAACACGTTACCTTGACGTAACACTCTCAGGTGAACAGTGTTCGCGACAACAAACAAAGTTTGTAAGGGTGCGGTTGCCTGCCAGGTACGCAACCTGCGGTGCAAGGCAGGTCGTACGAACACAGATTGACTGCTTTGTGTGAATGCAAGTAATGGTGACAGGACAGCATGTTTGTATAGTACAGGTACAGGCTCTCCGGGCAGTTGTAATTCAAAGGGGAACACTGTAGAAGGTAACTGCACGAGAACGTGCCTTGCAAATCATCCGTGTAAGTATTTTGCAGTAACTGTTAAAAGTGGCGACCACCAGCTTTGATACACAAATGACAGCGATGCACACTCGACTGTCTGATGATGCGGGCAAAGATGTGTGGGGTGTTGCAAATTATAGTACAGGCATCAGTAATCCGGACGCGAAGTTCAGCTATCGTGTTGACCAGGGTCTCGTATACTAATGTCTTGAGTTGACCCTCGCAGAAAGAAATCACGTGGCATCAGGTTTGAGGAGTGTGGTGGCCACCTCACTGGTCTGCCTCTGCCGATCCAATGCTCACCAAATGTGAACAGTAAGGTGGTGACGGGCTTCCAAACTGAAATGTGGAGGGGCTCTGCCGTGCTGGTATTACATATGCTGGCATGTGTGTAAATCCACGTCCTCCAACATAACGGGCAGTATGTCCTCTAAAAACTTTCAATAAAGGTGACCAGTCAAACATGGCGGCAAGAAGTACGGTCCAATGAGATTGTCGCAGACAATGCTGGCCCAGATGTTAACAGCAAATGTCACTTATTGGCAGTGTTCAACCATTGCATGTGGATTTACGTCATTCCAAACGTGATTAATTCAACTGTTGAGAATGCCATTATGTGTGAAAGCAGCCTCATCTGTCCACATCATGTAGCAAGGAAAGCCAGGTTCATCTGCACAGAAGATGCAGAAATCAGCGAGCGAAATTGACATATGGCTGGAAATCAGCTGCGTGTAAGACTTGCACCTTTTCACGATGATAGGGGTGTAGCTGTTGTTTGTGCAGAACCCTCAACACACTTTGGTGGCTTGCGTGATTTGTGTGAGCGATTCCATGTGTGCTACTTGATGACGAATCAGCGATACATTCCCACACTTCCTCCCCAAACCTGGCTGTATGGACATTGTGTCACACTGGTGTCATACCTGTTTTCTGTAAATGTTCCGGTCTCGCGCAACCGTCTATCCACAAACGTGAACATCCAATAACCTGGATGGCGTCTGTTTGGAAAGGTGGGTTCTCCTACAGATGTTGTGCTGCTCCATACACAAGATGCATATCCGCCATTTCTGTGCACGTGTACTGTCTCTCCATGTTACGACCCAACAGTGCAATGCCACCCTATTACACATGCTAGCAGTGCTAATTCACAGCTGCACGCACAACTGTCTCGTCACATAGTACGACCTACCTTGTATTGTGAGTTGCATACCTGGCAGTCAACCAAGTGCACCCTTACAAACTTTGTCTGTTTTCTTGCAAACTGTTCATCTGAGTGTGTTATATCATGGTAACGTTATTTGTGCATTAACGTACTGTAAATATTATTATGACATCTTAAAGAAATACCCAAGGGTTACACACACATTGATAGGATAATAACATACCACCCCCTATTTGCTTACTGTACGGAGATGATAGTAATCTACAAATGTTCGTAGGTTTCAGGTCTTGGTTAAAGAAAACATTATGTACAGAAAAGCTCTTCCATCTCATGTAGGTTTAATTAAATTTCAGTTAAAACCATTTGACAAATCAAATTGCAAGGGTGGCTACCATCCCTTGCGAGTTACTGTACGACATAGTTTATATGTTTTCTATCCCATTTTGCATAGGGAATCACCTCACAGCATTTGTACCTGTATACTTGCTCCAGCCAAAATATTAAGTATCGTTATGTGTTGCTGGTCTGTGCCGCTGACCTTGGCCTGCCCCGTGCGAACGGAAGAGAAGGACAGAGTAGTGATAAGATAGCAGGGTGGCGAGTCACTAAGGGATGTTACCGACATGCAAGTGATAATCCTGCCAATATTTTGAGTTATGAAGGCACTCTGCCGCGATAACCCTTTGACAGCTCGCCGCTCCTGACCTTCGGTGGATAGAATTTCTGAGTTTATCTGAAGAATGCTCTGGATTACTGACCTCGTTTTTCTCTCAGCGTGACTTGGGGTACGTTGAACCTTCCAGATGGTCAGGGCGACTGATATAAAAGCGCATCGGGCCCCTGAGCAGAGAGTTGATGAGTGAATGAGTGGCTGGAGCATCGAATGAAGGACGAGCGATAAGAGAAACGAGCGTGAAATGACCAGCAGGAGGAAAATCTGTGACTGCGAGCATCGGTGCAGCGAATAGTGTGACTGGCAGGCTGGACTAGTAGACTGGATGGGTGAGTGAAAAACATTAAAAATGATGGCAACAGACAGACTGAAAGTGTGTTAATGATTAGGATGAGTTAACTATAACTGAATAGAGACATTAAGAAGGTGTTAATTAGAGTTAAAATAGACATTGAATATTGCGCTCAACGAGAAATAAAAGATTAATAGTGGAGATAGATAATTTAATGCTATAAATAATAGCCGTGTGAATAAATTAGAAATCAAATTTAGTTATTTTATTTTTATTAAGACCTCCATCCCTTACTAACTCAGATACGCACCTCAGGTGTCCATGTAACAGTATTAACTTTATTTCGTAACTATTATTCACGTCCTACAATTGTTTTTACAAGATCAAACAGTAAAAATACAACTAACATTAATAACCAAGTTTATTTCAATGCAAAAATATTACAAATTTAAGTATAAAATAAATATGGCTGTCAACCAAATAAACTTTGTACTTTTCTGCTTTCTCTTAAGAAAATTGCATAGGAAGGCCTTAAAAATGATATTTTTAACAATTACTCCACTTTTTTTTTATTCAGTTGTCATATTTAAATAAGGTAATTGTGTTAGTTTGTGGTTTGCAAAAGCCAATTTACAACAGAATTTTAAACAACATGTGATATATGTTTTGTTATATTTCCATTCTAGTGTTAAGAATAAAGTTTATTCCTTAGGTTCTAACATAATACAAATATAAAGATTTTACATAAATAATATTTATTTTATGAAAATTGCAATCATTCCATTTGCTTACATACAAAACTGAAAAGTCCTGTACGCATTCAACACCAGTGCACCTTGATGGCAAAAATTTGTAGTTGCCAAACTTATAGCATTGAGCTTCCCAACATGAATAGAATAAACCTTAGTCAAGGTCAAAACAGGGGATACCAAATTACGCAGATTATTTGCAGAATGGTTCCAATTGGCACCCGCGGCCACTTTCTTTGGAGATGCAGAAGCTAAAAAAAAAAAAAAGTTATTTTGAGGAGGATCAATTACCAAACTGTTGGCAAAAGGAGGTTATTGTAGACTTCAATGACTTCTGAAAATTAAGACAACCTTTTTGAAAATTCCAAATTGGTGCTCTTAGGATCTACAAAAATTGCTGGTTCATTCCCACACAACATATAATATTTTATGTAATACATTTTTAACAAATAACTTTTAATTGCAGGAAATTACTATATATTCACACACACTTTTTAATGACTGAAATAGTCTGTAATTCCACGTCTTGTAAGCAAATTGAGCATCAAAGTGTATTGTAGCTCTGCGACTGAAGCATTTAAACTAGCATATTATTTTTCTCATACTCGTAAATAATGTTACGCATAATTCTTAGGTCATTTGTCAATGGTTTAAGACATGTTCTATTCCATACAAATGAATAAATACACAGTATTCTCTAAAAGGATACCTTTCTTACGAGTATGACACACATAACGGACAAACATTTCAGCTATTCACATTCACACTATAGGGATATAAGAATTGCCATTTGTTTACATTTCACATTGACAATTCTATTGGTAAATATTATGAGTTAATTTCAATTTTCACATCTGTCAGTTTAATATTTTCTTGTTTGTTTACATTCAGGTTGATAATAAAACTTTATCAAGATTTTACTTTAATTATGTCACTAATTTTCTGAATTTTAAATTAATTGAACATTTTAATATATCACAGATTTATATAATTACTGTTTCTTAATTTGTATGATTTCTCCTTGTCAAACCATATCATTGTATACTGATAAGCTAAATTTCTAGGTCACATGTTAACTTCTTTATAGATACGATTTCCTTATCAGGAAACTGTTTATTCCTTGGTTTCTGTTAAGCAGGATAGGGTTATAGTATATCTCATATAAGAAGGCCACTTTTTCACAGCTCGGCGAAAGTAGCACCACTGTTTACATCTGACTACGTATCCTTCTGCCATCAGTTTGATCGGCCACATGGCAACGATGTTGTCCAGGAGGTGCTGCTTCATGCGGCAATTGATGAACTACTTGGGTAGGCGGCGAGAGCGTCTTCGAAAAGGAGTTTGGAGGGCGTTTATAGGGTCGTTCGTAAACATAATGTAACTGGAAGGGCAGGAACGTGTAGAGGGGGGCAGCGGGAAGACGTGAGTGCAACACACATTACAGGTATGACTTGCTGGTGCGGCGAGAGTGCGGTGTCCCATTTCTTCGGAAACAAGGAAATGGGTTTCCGGAGAACAATATGGCGTATACTTCGCAAAAGAACCAATAGATGGCACACACAACAGGTTTTTCAACAATATATAGCGTCTTTGTAAAGTAAACTGTTGTTCTATTACTGGCTGGGAACGAAACGTATTTAAAATATATTTCATCAAATTATTAGAGAAAATAATTCAACAATATTATGCAATATTTTTGTATGCTTTTGGAATTAATATCAAGTACGTAAGGAAAGCGGGGTTGGAGAGGGCGGGATACGACGTAACAAAGGTTTCGAGGTTGCGTTTCATTTCTATACCGGTTGTTTTATTGTGCATTTCATTTTGAACACCTATACATTACTATTTTATCACAAAGTCTAGTTTCTAAAACTAAAAACTGCTGTTTATGACCACGTAAAATAAAATGTATTAATTAATCTACGAACTCTTTCTTATCTGCGGATTTTCTGCTTGTCTGATGTGCGTCGGCACTGCTCTCAGAATAGCCCACGTAATATTAATTTCTGTTCGTTCATGCATCAGCTGATACAGGATTTTGTAAATGGCACTTTGTTTGTTTTCATATACAATCAAGTTGCCACTCACTCACTGACTGTCACAATGTGGCCTTCCAATATGAGATGGACTATACACTAGGACCTTCTGAAGTATAAGACTGCAATAAATAGTATGATCCAAAGTTTCACTTAAATTACTAACTGTTGAAATCATCACATTAATTACTTAAAGTTATAGCAATTTATAATGTTTGTTTATATTATTGTTCTGTGTTCTGATGTATTTTTAAAAAATATAAATATACTGTAAATATTTTTATATTTTTGTGGGAAAGTGATGTTTGTTTACATTTTTTTTTTTTTATATTTTCCACCTTCTTCAAAGATTTGTTTTGACAGACCTTAAGGTTCTAAAGTTGTTGCAGTAAAAGTAAACATTGTTTGTTTATTAACACGGAAATGAAAAATGAACACAATGTATTGAAAAATTGATAATTTTATGTAAAAAGATGTTTGTATGTGTTTATTTCTGGTTTAAAGTGCATTTTAGAGAGAGCAAGCGCACTATGCCACATGCGTGGTGTAGTGGACGCGCACCATGTAAATAAACATTGATGTAGGCAGCTATCAGGTGATTTTCACAGCTAAACGTCATTGACGTATTGGCGTTATCCACATCTCAGACAGCTCCAGAGCAGATGCTGGTTGTGATTGGATACGTGAATATTGCACCAAAATCTGGGAAGTCAGTTGCTAATCCGCCTAGTTTCCTTCTTTTCGGACTATGCTTCAACAAGACCAGTTGGTCTTAAATATGCTGCTCTAATAAAAAATTTTTTTTTTGTGATTCAAAGTTTTTATTGTAAGTCAAATATGTGGTGAAATATATCCTAAAACATATTAGAGCAGAGGGCAGATGCAAAAGAAGCCCGATTATTATTGGATTGCTGAAATATGAGGAGATTAAGCCTAGTCCATTTGCATCTTTACTTAATAATGGCCGTGGGGGCAGGTATGCCCGGCAAAGTACAAGTACCATACTCAGAACATGGAATGACTTTTAAGTATCTCATCTCAAAGTGACTTAAATTTACCAACACATGACTGGAAGATCTTTTCTGCCCTAAGAGATGTATAGGAATCTTATTCTCACTAACTGGTGCTCGAAACCAAGGGAAATTGAAAATAATTTATGTTGATCTTGTGGATTGAACAGTGCTATTGTATATTAAATGGGAATTCTAGAGTGTTCCATGTATTTGGCAGACTTAAGGAATTTAATATTTGCAAGTGTGTTTTAAATGTTGAACAGTTTAATTTGCACAAACTTTCACTTTATTAAAATTAATGAAGGAGATATTTTTCAGTGTTTTACTTGCAATGGTAGAGACTAGCACCCTACTTCACCTTAGGGACTGCTCAGACAAGTTAATTTTCTCATTTAACCAGTCAAAGTTATCCACGAGTGCCAGTGAGTTATTTTGTTTGTGGAGGTAAGTTGGAGAGAGGAGACAGAATTATTGATGTAGAGAGGGCACTTTACACTTGGTACAATACAGTCTATGTTGTGTGGTATATGCAGAAACCACACACCATCAGCACACACAGCACAATTATTTACTGAACTATCAAAGTGTATCCCCAGTGTGTGACAAGTCATATGTGTCTCAAAGTGTATGTGTATGCCAAAGTTTTCTCTCACATCTCACCCCTTCCCCCACAATACTCAAAATAAATCCCACAGTTTAACATTACCATCATTTTTCTGGCTTCATAGTTATTCTAACTTTAACATTACTATCAGTAGAATCCATCTTACAAACATGCTTTTCAATCTTATATACACCTCTTCAGAGTGTCTTTCTCGGTAGTCCATCTGATGCAGTATACAGGTGCCATACTAGTCACGCTTTCTGGTTTTTGGTAAATTCTGAGTCTTAACGCCCCAAGTTTTTGTTTCTCGCCATTTCAATTAATGCACAAACACTAGTTTATGAAACAATCGCACACTTTACAGTAAAATTACTGGAAGGAAAAATCACTAGTGTAAAGAATCTAAGTGGATGCTGAATCAATATAGGGTCAATCAAGGCTAACATGAGACAAAATAGCAAACTTTAAATTACAACATCTGATCTATTGATTCCACTACACACAAGTACAAAATAGTAACAAATGTTTGTTTGCTTGCTCTATCTATTTATTGGTAAAAAATTGTTAAAAGTCATAGTAGTTATAGTAAAAATAATAAAACTGTGTATCACATTAGCCACACCAAATGGGGCTAATATGATATGGCTATGAGGCTAAAGTGATACGTAATAATTTCTCTGTGGTTATCAACACTGGAGAAATGGGAGGCCTGCATCAAAATAGCCTCAGTTCTAACGTATCACCCACATGTTTTTAAAGTTTTATGTTTAATGTTTTTCTTAAGCTAAGGGCAATATGCGTTCACCAGCGAGATCGNAGCTCTATAACTCCTAAAATGTATTAAATGACAGTTAAGCGTTAAAAAACTATGCAGAAAAGTATCTACAACACTCAAACTATATTTTATGAACCTTTAATAGAGCTAAGTGGAAAACTTTGGCACACAGCTTCTGCAAAATAATTGAAAGATATTTTTTCAAAAAAGACAGATAAGAATAAGCCTTGGTATTCTAGTTAAAGTCGTCGTTCATGAACACCCTCATAACCAGGGAAAACATAAGTAATTTTCCTTTGTTTCAATGTGGTTTGATTCAGAAGCCTGCAAACAAAACATCAACAAACAATGAATTTTTTAAAAAGATTTTTCATTTTTTATGTTATAATAATTTATTAGCCCCACACGTAGTATCATATTAGCCCCACAACTTTGATGGCTAATAATGGAGGCTACAGATAAAATATTCTAAGTTTCGAAAGATGATAATACGCTCCATTTTTTTTCTGAATAAAGCACAATTTCAAATATTTGCCTAAGTTTATATTTAAGTGCTGCACAACAAAAATTTTCAGAGTGAACGGAAAAGTTTTTGTTTACAAAAAAGGTAGGTTTAGTTATAATTTTGGCAATTATTAAGTTTAGTGGCTTTTCTGTAAAAAAAAAAAATTTTCCCGGAAAATGGTATACAATTTCCACTCTACTAATGATGCAAGACACAAATATACTAGGGGCATTAACGTCAGACTAATTTTTTAATATGTGCCTACCTAACCTAACAGAACCTAACCCCACAATGGTTGAATCACTATTTTACATTTTTAAACTAACCTGGGATTGTAGGGTTTTAAACTAACTTATGATTTTAGGGTTTTAAACTAACCTTGGATTGTAGGGTTTTAAACTAGCCTAGGATTGTTGGATTTTACACTAACGTAGGATTGTAGGGTTTTAAACTAACGTAGGATTTTAGGGTTTTACACTAAACTACGAATTTAGGATTTGAGACATTTAAAGGAACCGTAAAAAACACCAACAGAATATCAATTTCCTCACCGGATATACTTCCTCTGTCAACGGCCAATTCAACCTTACCTCACTCGACGGAACACCGCATTCCACAAATCCGGCACATACGCAAATATAACGCACTGAATCACTAGTTTTCAACCGAATATAACGCAATGAAACACTCGTTTACAGTAAAATATAACGCACAGAAGCACTCGTTATTGCTTTCTCCATTCTTAAATCAGTCGGATTAGGACGACAAGAATCATACCGGCAAAGGCGCGATGGCAACTGGCCAGGTTAAAAATTTACCGTTAAAATGGCCGTAATGACATCCGTGGCCACTAGGTAGCATGTAATTAGCAATTCGCAGCCACTATTAATGGCGGTAGACATAAACAAACAAATTTCACACTTTTTAAAAATATGTTCTACTTATTTTAACATTACGCCCTCTTGAATATGAACAACGTAAGCTATGCAGAACCCATTAATGCAACTTTTGTTGGTCTAGGATGTTTCGTTCAGAAAAGTAAACAAATTGGCTGAACAGACATTTTGCAATTTTTTTAAATATGTTGTACTTATTTTAAAGCTACGCCCCTAGTATATTCGTGTTCTACAGGATTAGTAGAGTGGAAATATATCATAATTTTTAATTTTTTTGGATATGTATTAACTACGCTATTGTTTTTTTCTGCTGTATCATATTAGCCCCATTTTTTTTCAATGTCTCATATTAGCCCCATTTTTTTTTCAATGTCTCATATTAGCCTCGATTTACCCTACTGTAAAGTCTAGAATGTTGTTTTGTTTGATTTAGAGGTGATTTTGAACTGTAATTGGAAGTATGATATAATTATATATTTGTTTTTTCATTGCGCTGCAATTGTCGTACTAGTAATTATTATTATTTTATTTTGTGTTTGTAAAAATAATGACATTCCCCATATGGTACCCCAGTGTTCATTCAGAACATGTAAAGATGAAACGGTACAAAGTACAAACGCATGGTATTTCTAGGAACACAAAAGGGAGCTGAAAGAGAAGGTATAAACTAGAAGCCAAGATCAACTCTCCCTGCATTCCAGTAACTTAATTTCCAATAATTGCAATCTTTTAAACAATAAATATGTTTGCGTAATTTTTTTTTCATCATATAAATAGGCTTATAACATTTTTGGTACATTCTGTTAATTGGAAACCTTGCATAAATTGAGTTACTGTAAACAAAAAGATCTAGAAAGTTTTCAATTGTGATGCCATATTTTCTCTCATTTTTAAATTTTTGTTTTTTCCTAAGGGGGCCTGACGTAATAGAAATGAATGATAAAAATGGGTGATGGACAATCAAGGTTCTTCTCTGCAAAAATGAATCAGCAATGTCTGTACAGCCTAAAAACACAATTTTTTCACGTTAAAACATGATTGGAAATAAAAATTCACAAAGAATCAAAACAATACCACAAAACAAACAAAAAACATTAAAAAACGTTAATTTTGCACAGTGCATTTATTGTTTCTATTTGCATATCTGACAAACTCTGTAGCCACATTGTCCCAGGGCATATAAGAGGGATCTACAGAGTGGAATAAATAAATACACACTTGATGTTCAGTATTTTAAAAACCTTTTACTAGATCACTATTGCTATTTCACACAGGCTATAATAAAATTCCTAATGAAACTGCATCATAATTTAGAAACATGAGGTGTATCCGTGTGGTATGTATGGTATTCTGCTATTTTTCTGCAGCCCAGTTTATACTCCTGCTAGTTGAGGAACAGTTGAAATAGAAGAACAAGCAACTATAAAACAAGGACAGTCAAATTAAAATTACAAATGTTGGAGAGTCCTGAAGAGTGAGTGAAGAGATTTAGGCAGCTTTTAACAGCTAGGTCTTGAGAGCCGATGAGGGTGATTGAAGTGAGTATGGAGCAGCGCCGAAATGAAAGGGTAGGGGAAACGGGAGATCCCCAAAAAAACCCGCTCGCCAGCGGCATCGTCCGGCACAATTCTCACGTACGGAAATCTGGGAGTGGTCCAGCCGGGGATTGAACCCGGTTTGCCATGGTGGGAGGCGAGCAGACTAACCAATTCACCACTGCGGCCCGAGTCTCCTGAATATGGCCGTTGTGAAAAGTATTTTCTTTTACACAGATAGGTGTCGAGGAGATGTTTGAGAATCCTGTAAGAAGTGCACATGGATATGTGCTTAGTAATGAAAATAATGATGCATTTATCGTAGAAAGTAAGTAATCTAAATAGCATTAATTAGATACACAAAAACTACACAGAGGCATTTTCCTAATAAAATAATTTTATTTATCACATGCTAGTTTAATGCCCTTTGTCTTTTGTGTTGACCCACCGAGAGCAACTGCTCTTTCTGCCACTACGTGAAAAATACTACGTCCTCTCTCAAATAGCACAAACAAACCTAAGAATAACACACAGAAAACAACAAACCTAACATCAGGGTCACAAACCTATAAAAAACAATACTAATTATGAAGGCTAGGGGATCATCTAAACAGAAGGTTTACAATACTCAAATGGTAGGGGGCCTATGTACTGATAGTACTATTCATAATAAAGCATAATTCTGTGATCACATTGGCATATTTCCTATAAATTATAAGTAACACGATAGGGAACAGCTATGAAGACCAAGGAAATTAAGGGGTAAACTAGGGAAAGAAAATGTAAAAAGCACAAAAAACTGCTGAATGGATTAAAACATTTTAAAAACAAAAATAAATGGCTACATAACTAAACCAAAATCTGTGCCACGCTGCTTCCCAGAATGTGAGCAATTACAAGCGAGGAGGGCCACGGTGATGCACCTGTTCACTTATTTTAACCAAATTACCTATATATGAAAACGTATGCAACAATTCAGATTAAAAGTATGAAGCGGGTAAATTAGTGCGGCACTACACAATCGCTGTCACTCGCAATTCGCAAAGCAGTGTGGCACAGATTTTTGCATGATATCAGTTCTGTGATGCGGGGATAGTTCTAAAAACGAAAGAAACCCACGCTAAACCTTGTTCACAAAAGCAGTCACAGTAAATAATGATTTTTCTTTACAATTGTTCCCAAAATTGCTCCAATCTTCATTGCCTTGGCTAAAAATTGTATGTTTGGAGTAGCATTATGTGAGTATTAACATATCACTTAAGCATGTTCACCTGTTCTCGTAAAATTATGCCAAAACTTCCGACAGAAATAAGATTTTTTTTTGTTGAACAATGACGATTATCTTTTTAATACAGCAACAAGCAATAAATATTTAACATACATTTCAAACTTATAGGTTATCTACACAAAAACAAATCTCGTTCTATGTTCTTTCCACCCTAGAAGGTATAGCCGATGTAACCTAGTGCTACACTGCTAGAAGGACATTTCCTACCATTAAAAGTGTATACATTGTAGCATTATAGTATAATTCATTTTAAACTAGCACAGAGTTGAAAACAATTTACATTTTAATTTTATTTATTTTCCACATTTTCAAATTTTTAAATTATAATTCAGAACAGTTATTTAGTTACAAACAAAACAATGAGCAAGTGGACCAAGAAAATGAATAAAAATAAATTTATGAACGTATTAAATCTTTAGTTTTTAAAAAAACAAAAGATACATGGGATTTAATTATTTTATTTATATTTATTTGACCACAAAACTTAGCCTCTACGAGCCGAAGCTCATTTAAAAAGAGGCTGAACTTACAAAAATAGATTAAGAGTTTATGTTAAATATGATATGTTAACATAGCGTACGATAAAAAAGTATATCCAAATTTGCATACACGTAGTTCTGGCACGACAGTCGTCTTCATCCGTGCAGTGGAGTCGGTACACGCTGCTTCGCGCCCCATATGCAGGACATGTTACAAATGTATTCAATTTGTGTAACCACCTGAAAACACTAATATAATCGAACAATAATTATATTATGACACAAAACATGGAAACAACTGCACAGAAATATTCTTATTTATTTAAAATACTTCGATTTACCACATCACATGGAAAAAATCGCAAAGAAACACATGTAATAGCACTCGTAAATAACAAGCCTTCACGAAATCAAACTAACATGGTATACTACACTTCCACATGTTACCAGTACACAAGTGTTACATTAAATATGTAAAAACTGAACTGGAATACCAATATCGTTGCGGAATTGCTTCCTGTCTCTGTGTATCGTTGTTTGGACAAATGTAGCATGGCCCTACACATCAACTACAAGTAAACAACACTGGGGATCTCTTTGTGTGTCATATTCTATATATACAGGTTATATCACCTAATGCTACGAACTGAGACAATCCCGAGACGGAACAAAATATTTCAAACTCGTTTCATTTGATTGTGTCCATGTAAGGGGTTCCAAATTGAGATGATAAACACATTCCTGTAAAGTATTAAAGACCCTTCCAACACATTGTTATATTTATTTAAAGGGAAAAACATACTTTCCCTGCCAATTTATAATCTAAGTGCACAGTTATGAATAAGTGGCAGCAGGTTCCGAAACTAACTGCATGCTCAGGTATAACCCACATAATTATCGGTAGACTGCATAATCACTGTGACGCATATTAATGCATGAACTGCAGCTACTACAGCAATCAACGAAACAGAAGCCTGTCGTGGACCATTAGCGACACATAAAGGTGATTCGTAGTTCTGGTATTGTCCACAATCAGATGTACCCACAATGGTATACCATGTGAAACACTGAAATGCTTACACATGATGTAGGATGACATCCTGCCTTCTAGAACATTAGCCACACCGGAAGTCACCTGCATCAACCACGCTAGTGAAGTTACAGCTCTCCGCGAGTGCCACCACGAGTACAGAGCGCGAGTGTGAAAGTGCAGAGCAGTGCAGCACAACAGCATAACCCCTCCCCAACCTTCGACAAGGCCAGGCAAGAGTGCCTAATGGCAGACCCACCATATATAATGTGTAGGGCACTTTCAAAGCAGGTATTTGAAAGTAAAGAAAAACATGCTAAGAGAGTAAATGTTCCGAGATTTTTATTTTGTAATTCTCGAATTCACTTATTTTTCACATCAGTTGTTTCACCCTCATTTAGTTCACTGCGAGCCATGTGCCTCCATAGTATATGCGGTGAGTGCTCTCCAGATTCAGTCGCAGTATAGTGAATCAAGCGGTCGGCAAGCGTTGCGTCGTGTTCCGGGTGCCTTCACGTTTTTTCAACCAAACACCTTTAACTGTAATATTCTAATGAAATGTAACAGAACATATTATTCTGAACCCGGAGACGCCATCCTCTGATCACCCGGGGAATAGCATCGCCTAGGAAAGCTTAATGCACCAATCATTCTCTTTTATGCACAAATGTGTACTTTTCACAGTTTTATCTATGTGGTGGGCCACAGGAAAGAGTTCATATAAAATGTCCCCCTCGACTGACTGATGTAAGTGTTTCTGTGCAAGAGTAATTATGTGCAAGCTTTCTGCCTTCGTATCTTTTATTTTATTCACTAACTTCGTGAGTTTCGGAGTATTAGTCCCCTACAACCCGCCTTCATCCAGTTTTCATATAAGTTATTTAACAGCCAGTATGCTCAGCTCAGGGTGTTTATCAACCTGAATATCTCGTCCAACATTTCACCGAGAAACTGCGTACGTCCGAGCGAACGGCCCACTATAGCGTAAGATCATCAATAGCAAAACAATTTGATGTGAACCACGTGTCCACAAGCTCCTTGTCACCACTCAGACCGCCCGTCACATCAACTGCACAAGTTACACCGGGCAGCACCAACCACTGCTGGCCAAGAGTGCGGAATGCAGGTTGACAAGAACGAAACTTGCACCTTCTTGCCAACAAGGATTATGTAACTCATGAAACCACCCTACTTATTTATTACACGATGTACACTGGAGAGCCAAAAAAAACTAGTATAGGCATGCGTATGCAAATAAAAGAGTTATGGAACCAATCAGAGTAACGCGATGCAGTCGGCAGCGCCTATGTAAGACAAGAGTCTGGCAATGTTGCTAGATCGGTTACTGCTGCTACAATGGCAGGTTATCAAGGTTTAAGTGAGTTTGAACGAGGGTTTATAGTCGGCGCACGAAAGATGGGACATAGCATCTCCGAGGCAGCGATAAATTTTGGATTTTCGCGTACGACCATTTCACGAGTGTACCGTGAATATCGTAGGGCGGTCTCTTGAGTTGCGTAATCCTTGTCAGCAAGAAGGTGTAAGATCCGTTCTTGTCGACCTGCTCTACGCACTCTTGGCCTGATTTGGTTGGTGTTGCACGGTGTAGTACTTGTGACTGCGGGAGTCAGAGTGGGCGCAAGGAACTCGTAGACGCGTGGTTCACGTCAACTTATTTTGCAAATTTATTATGAAAGTGTTCATGACCTTTTAATTGTTGCAAGTTACATGCAAGCAGAAAGTAGTGCAGGGCGAGCAACGTGCAACCATAGTATGTGCGGTGTGTGCTCGCCAGAATCGGTCGCCGTCGAGTTCAAGGGGTTGGCACTCACTTAGTCGTGCTCTAGTTACCTTCACGTTTTCGCGCCATTTATCTTTAACTGCAATAGGCTAATTACGGCCTTTGATCATTTCGGGGTACCGGTCCCTAAAAATCCACCTTCGCCTAGTTTCAAGTAAATTACTTAACAGTCAATATGCTCAAAAAATATATTTTACAGTTAAAGGCGTGTGGGTCAACCAGAATAGGCCCACAGTATTTCCCATGTATCATGAGCGAGGGGCTCTTCCAACATTTCACCACGAAACTGCAAGTTCGGGCGAACTGCCCACCATACCCTGATATCAGCACCAGCAGCAACAACAATTGGCACCGCCTGCCAGCAGTGTCTGGTGCCTAGTCAGGTAACCAAATCCACAAACCACCTAACTTCACAAAACTTCCCTTAACCCAACACCACCCAGCCAACAGGTGTTACACAAATATGCATGTTCCCGCACATTGTATCGATGGTACTGTATAGAAAACCGATTGACTAATACATACTTATGTAGATAACAGAATATACATTGTAATGTACCATTTATACCACACCTAATTCAAATTTCGAAGCTTGTACCCTTGGCACAAACAGTAGCGTGTTAACAGTTCCAGCGAGATCACCACTGGACATTAGCATGCGCAACATTAGGAAATAGAGGGTGCTAATCGCAAAATGAAGATCCACTTTTATGAGATCAAAACTACAATGTAAGAGCATATTTAAACATATTCATTATAAATTGTCTACGATAGTCTGCATGTTGGAAATGACCATATTGGTAAGCTTCTATTTTTATCTTCCTTATGAAAAGATAAAATACGGGTGCTGCTACACCACCCTTGCACACGCCTATGCCACTGGAACTCTGGTGGTTCACTTAAGTAGATGTTCAAAATGACCACCATTTACCTCTATGCACTTGGGGAGACATTCAAAAAGAGTGTGTTGCTCAGACCACAGTGGTTCCCCAGACAGTGTGAGACACACCACAGAAATACGTTTTGCATATCTTCCATGCTCGTTGGGATTGCATGATAAACTCTGTTTTTCAATTCGACCCAAAAAAAAAAAGAAATCTAAGGGTGTTAGGTCGGGGAGAGCAAGCTGGCCATGCCACGTGACCGCCCTGCCCACCAATTTGGTAATGTGGCATTCAGTACCTCTCTGCTCACATGTGCTAAGTGGGCAGGGCAACCATCTTGCTGGAACCACATTAAGAGACTGTTGTCCGTGGGTTGGAACAGAATGGGAAAGTAACATCTGTTCATGGTGCTAGCCCTTCCAGTTACAAAAATTTACTCTCTACACATGGGGCTGGAGGAAGAGTATTATTGATCTGCTGTTTGCTTAATGAGCACGCAAGATAGAGAAGTGTGGTGTGGCACGCTCAGAGAGGAGTGTCGAGGGATGGGAGGAGAAAGGAAGCAGTCAGAGGGGCACGAGAGGTTGAGAAGTGGGAATGGGTTAAGTTGCATGATAGGAGGAGAAAGAGAATCAAGCATTGGGGCGAGAGACAGGAGGACAAAGAGAATCGTGTACAGGGGCGAGAGACAAGAGGAGAGAGTTTCGTGCAGAGCGGCGAGAGACAGGAGTAGAAAGAAAAGGAGGGAAAGGGAAGTAGGGAGGGAAGTTCAGTGATCTCCAGGCTGTGTGTGTGTGTGTGTGAGACAATGAGTGAAGTAGCGTGCTGATTGATAGGCAACTAACTCCCTCACGTCTCTTCCACAAACTTGGAGTAGGGGAAGAAGAATGGAGAAAGCATGGTCGCACCTGCTGGTTGTTACATAATGCGGCTGTCAGATGTCTTTGATTTTTTGTATAAATTTGTCGCTGCATACGCGTAGTTTACGGCATTTGTTAAACACAGGATCTACAAAGGAAAACACAGTAACAACACAATTATGGGGCACGGTAAATTTTGTTATAACTACTTAGAGCGATAATTTATTTTGCCCTTGTCGACTATCGTTATAACGCAGTTCCACTGTACTTCCTGGCGACTGCCCTCAGCCTCTGGAATTCAACTTTATTATTCCAGAACAGCAGCACATCAGTATCTGGTGGCATGACTGGTTTTCAGAGATAACGGTCTACTTCAGCAGTAGCAGACAGTTAAGAATTTTTCACAATAGGGGGGCATCTTCCATTATGGTGGAATAAAAGTTCTGCAGACTATGCTCCTGCCCAGTCAATTGGACAGTGTTCGTATACTAACCTGTTGGCAAAATTGTTATAATTAGAGTTGCTGGTACCTTACATTATGTACAATTAGGAACAAAATATTTTTTCTTAATTTTTACTTACCAGTTGTTCATCAGCAGTAGTTTTGGAAGAGGCATCTACACAATCCACTGCCAGTATCAGTTTCTCTCTTACAGAATTTAGTGATGCAGGGGAACAAAAACAAATCCCTTGAATCTAGGATCCAAAAGTGTGGAAACTGCACGCAATGTCTGCTGCTCCAAATCACCACAACATAACTGGAGAGAGGCTTTCAAATCGTTCAAAATTCCCTGAATACCAGATCTGACTGGTGCAGGTTTCTCGAGTTTCTTCTTAATGCTATTAACTTTCAGGTTCATAGCTGCTATCGATATTGCATGCCTGTGTTCAAACATCGGTGACATGTGCAAAGTGGAATTCCACCTTGTCTCTTCATTTTGAATTAGTCTGTGCTTGCTACAGTTTACTGCCTCCTGAGCTTTACCTAAAACTTTGCAAGCATGTGCAGTGTATTTGAAATGTCAGACAATGTTTCAGCAACTTGTAATTAATGTATTTACCTGCTTTGAACTGAAAAGTGCATCCTTCAGAACATCATGTAATGTATGAGCCAAACAAGGTAGATGATGATAGCCTGACATTTCTTCCATCGCCCCTCATGACTGCAACCATTATCCTTGCATATTCCACTCGGTAAATATTTTCTTTAAAAATCCAAAATATTCAATGCTGTGCGACTAACCTCGTCGAAAGCCACAACCTTGATACAAACATGGTGCAGAACAAAGTCATCAATGACAAAATGTGCAGTAAGACCAAGATAATCATCCTTTGAAGTTGATGACCATAAATAAGTTGTAAAACTGACATGTTCATGTTTCAGAAGTTCTTGAGTTTTCTCTCTTGTCTTCTCATATAGTTCTGGAATAACCTTTCCAGCAATGGTATTTCTACATGGTAGTGTGTATCGTGATTCAAAGTGTGTCATTAAATTCCTAATTCCCCTGCCCTCAAGAATACTAAAGGACGATTATGCCAACATATCATTTTCTCTATTTTCTGGGTAATGGCTGCAGCTCGTGGATCATCTTGCTTGAATGATGTTTTCTTCTCCCAGAGACTCGTCAATGTCGGCTGATTCCGTTGTTTGAATTTCTTATGTAGGCCTATTTTAGATGAAGATGCTTCTTCCGGACATTTTAAGTTGCAGGGAACACTGGATGACTTGCTGCTACACGTATCTTTGCCCAAAAGATCTTATGAAACATAATTATTGGCAATTTTCTTGCACTTGTAGTGTTTACTTAAGTGTTTTCTCATGTTACTAGTTGTGTGACTAACCCCACCTCATGAAATTTTTGCCGAGCACAAACTGAAAAATGCATAATTTTTGCAGTTTTCATCAACTGAAAAATAATTCCACGCATTGGTAGACATTTTCTTCACGTCTAAGCAAATAAAATCCTCAGTACATCAAAAACTTTATAACACTACCCACGTGCACACTTTTAGAACAAAGATGGAAATATCTTCAAGCATAGATATAGATGTTAGTTGCATTCGCCACTAGGACAAAAATAAGGGTCTAAAATATTTGGTAACGGTAAACACACAAAAAAAAAAATTGCTTGAAGTACTTTCAAGCAAGACTGCTACAACCAATACCTTGCAAACATTAATCATCATACTGCAATTATCCGTGCTGTAAAGAAATGTGTGGAAGGTCTAAATTTTTCATTATCCTTAAATGGATACGCCCTTATTTTAAAAACAGAAAATATATAATGCCCCCTGCCTGCATGTAGCTACGACTTTTTGTCTGCAATGTTCTTGGCAACTGAACCAAAACAGAGTTTTCAAGTAGACATATAGACTATTTGCGTGGAAGATTGCAAGTTGTTATTTATTGTTATTATAAACAAGAAAGTTGGGCAGAATTATTTTTAAAATACAGCATCCGCGAATACAATAAATTATTAGAACTAGTTGGCAGAAGTACGATCTTAACTGTTGGCAATACTGTTGCAAAATTAATAAAAATGCAATAGCCATGTTTATTTTTATGTGCATCTCATTTTCTTATTTGGATAACAACACAGAAGCTTATATTTGATATTGTACCGCAAATAGAAAGTACATTTTCTTATGTACATAAGCATAGAGTTGTGGTTTGCAGTGACTTGTAATGCGCTATGGCTAAACCTAACCTTATTTGATGATAACTTATAAGAATTGAGATTGAAGTAGTCGGCAACTAGATTCTCACGATTCTCATAATGCACAGGAATCTGATGTATAGAGGAATCAAATTTGACATCTCTACTTGCAATACCTACCACCCAAGCTGCAAGTGGAAGACTGTTCTTCTAAGCTGGAAATACTGTATCTCGTCGTAGAGAGAGCTTGTTGCCAGAACACACTGAGGAGTTTATCTTTTTGTACAAGAAACAAAGAAAATAATTTTTAAAATCAATAATTGTTGATATACAATGAATTTTGATGTTTTGCCATGTCCATATGCTCTTATTTGTAATGTAAGAGTCATGTATGTCTGTTACTCATAGTGCAGTTAATTGAGCTTTGTTCACTTTATTAATGTTAAAAAATTAATACAAATTGGCAACAAAACTTATGAAAAGATTTGGAAACTATGGTACTCATTTAATGCAGTAAATATTTCAAACAACAGTTCTATAAAACTTGAAATAAACTCGAACTTGTGAGCTTATCAAAAAAATTATTTGAACTCCACTCAACTTATATTTGAACAAACAAACTTGCACAAACTGGAAAATTACACTATCGTAAACAATACCTTTATACATACATTAATATACAGAAAATATAAAATCAACAATTTTCAACACTTTTTAGACAATGACTACTACTACTTACTACTACTTTATTCAAATAACATTTTATGTACTGTAATGTGCATGTCCATAATTTGTATGTTATAGATAAACCTACCAAATACAAAAATGTTGGCTTGTTAACAAATTATGTATTTCAAAGTATGTCCTCTGACCAAAAGTTACAAGTTTTTTTCACTTTCTAAAAAAAAAAAAAACTAATAATTTCACATTTTGTAATGATGTAACATTATAAAAAATTGGTTCCCAATCATCACTCAAATCAAACCAATCAAAAGTGTAGATCTCAATTTCAACAATACAGAAAAAACAAAGAGTTGGAGAATGTATTAGCTTATTCGACTGCTCTAGTAACCTTAACTTTTATAATAACACCATATGCTTTAAGAGCGAAAAGATGCTCACTTTGAAAGACAAAACTTTTGGTATTAAATTCCTCTTTCAGTTTTCACTACAGGTGCTCCTGTGGACACTTTTCTTACTCTGCAATGACAGTGATTACAATAAACCCTTTTCCATAAGTAACTAACCAGTGTATTTATTAAAAACAAAAAACCTATAGCAGCAGTTTGTTGGTGCTAGAGACAATTATTATTTATCTGACACATATTTTGTAAACAAGTTCTTCTCACATAAAATACAAACCAAACCATTCATCAATATCTAGAGAATTTTTCCTGTTATTTTTCACAAGCCAAATTACAATGTTCTGTATAATGTTGCAGAAAAGACAGTTTGTGCACCAGGTTTTGGGGACAGCTCAATGTGCAGTATGTCAATTTCCCCTTCTGGTTGTGACAAATTACTGCCAACTGAGCAGATTTTAATGGTGTATACAGAAAGCAACACAGACATGTTCATAAAGATACAAAAATAACTTGGAAAAGCATATTTAATTAAAATATAATACAATGTGGCAATGAGCATCAAAAGTAAAAAAGAACATATGACTAATGTCCTGATTTGTGCTACAGGAAATGCTGAACTTCTGTCAACAAAGTACAAAAGCAGTATACAGGAAGAGTCATTTTTTTTACAGAAATCTTATTGCTCATTCATTACCACTACAGCGAGGTTCAGGTGACTAGTACTAAAATACATATTTAAAAACTCTGGTGAGAATTTCTGAAAACTGGATAAAGTTATTCAGAATTCCAACATATCTGTGTGACTTCATTAGAAATTTGTTATCTAGTGTTCACTTGAACCACTTGTCGAATGGAAACCACGTGAATGGTGACTGAAGTCCAGGGACACTGCTACCATTCCAATTTTTCTCAAAATCATTCAAACTGTCTGAAAGCAAAACATAATATTCCGCTCAATGCTATACCAAAGAAAATCACTTTCTTGATTTCAGGTAATTTTTTTATGCATACAAAAACCCATACAGTGAACCCTCCATTTAACTGACTACTATATGGGGGAAGGTCTGTCCAGTATTGCCAAGGGAAATACATACACATATCTTTAGTTTGTTAAAAACAAGCTTGAAAAACCAGCCTGATTATACGCAAATCATAGCATAACAAAGAATTATAAGAATAGCATTTAACAATATCCTAAATAAATAAAAACCATCAGGAAGATGCATCACCCCTGAGTATACCGTGTTTATTTTTGTTTTGCCCGTGGAAACACTTTATTTTATCTTCCTTCAGCAGCTAAGAAAGGATTCACATTTCAGTGAAATGGCCATTACTAATGACTGAACCCGGAAAGGACTTAAATATATGTATAGTATTTCATTCTGGATCACCGACTAAGCATAACAGCCCTTCAGGACTTCCTTTCCCTCCTTTACAAAGATTTATAACTACTGATGTTTTGTTTACTAATAAGCTCTGAGCCTGGACGTATGCAGCAATATTTCATGCCCACAAATTTTGTAGAAAAAATAAAATAAAAAAAACAGAAATATAAAATGAGTACACTATAAGTGAAAGGGAAAAGAATTTCCTTACCAAAATAAAAAAAGGTGCCAGCATATTAAAAAACCAGTTCATGCAGTGACGAGATTCATTTCAAGCAAGCACGGGACTTTACCAGACCTACTGCATACTGCAATTCAAAATGGAAGACATGCCACCTGTTAACAAGTTACTTTATCAACAGAGCTGTGCGAAAACAGCAGCATTTCCCAAGAGTGCTTATGTTATGACATTGCCTAATTTAAACTGACATTCTTGCTCACATTCTAAGTATGCTTGTAATCAATGTGTTGATGTTTATTTCCGGACGACAGTCCCCTTCCATCTGGGCAGCTCTTATGAGATCTGGACGTGAATCCCCGGCCAGGTCACTCCTAGATTTTCGAACGTGGGAATCATGCCAGATGATGCCGCTGGTCAGCAGGTTTTCTCTGGGATCTCAAGTTTCCCCTGCCCCTTCATTCCAGTGCTGCTCCATGCTCACTTCAACCACCCTCATCGGCTCTCAAGACCTCGCTGTTAAGAGTTGCCCAAATCTCTTCTCTTACTCTAAGTGTCATTAAATAGTTCTGCAACTGTTCTCAAATTGAAAACCTGTAACATTTAAAACTGTTTAATAAATTAGTGCAAAAATATGTGCATTTCTAATATTGATAAAAGGAAATTGCTGGTTGTTATTCGTACTGCTATTATTACTTAACCTTGTTCCATTTGACATAACTACTAGTGGGCCTGATTGTTATAAACATTTTGCACTAGAACGTTTATCTGTTATATTTTAATATCATCTTAAAAGTTTCTCGAATTATGCTCAAGTAATTTACCTTCACTGATTAAAGAAACATTGTGTTGCTGATGCTATACTTTGCAGCGCTCTATTTTGTCCACAACTGACAAATCTACAGTTTATTCGGATTTCATTCCTTCATTTTATACATTTACTGTCCTTACCTGAGGGGAAAAACTTTGCATGTACACGAAAAGATAGGTGCATAAAAAGCATAGTGGCAAGTAATTTAATTGCGAGTGAAATACTTCAGCTACAATAAAAATATATGATCAATGAATGTCCCCTTTTATTACTCTGCAAATAAAAAAGTTCCATGCAATTACATTGGATAGTTTTCCTGTAGTGAAGAGTTTGTTTTTCCACCGTATTCAGCTCTTGCGGCATGCAGTCTGGTTGGAGCTAGACGCTATGTCGCAAACAGGCAGCAACTCGGCTTGCAGCTGGCCCACGAGCCAACCTCCCCTTTACAAACCTTAGTCTGTGGTAGCCCCCTGGCTAAGTGCGGCAAGTGGTGAACGAACAAGAGCACCCATGGCGAAGGAGACTGTGGCGGATGTGTGTGTGTATGTTTGACGGTGATAAGCAAAGCATGCGAGAACTGCAAAGAGCAAGTTACCAGATGAGTCTAGTATGCACGTACATGAGAGCGCTCAGGATGTTCTAGAACATTCAGAGCAAAAAAGACTGGTACATCATCTGGACTGAAATAAGATGGGACTTCAATGGACAAGTAAAATCAATGATTGTAAATACTGGAACTGTCAAATAGAAAATCTATACTTTTAATAGTAATTCAGTAGGTGTTAGAAAATAATTTACAAAGACTGGTTTTAAGTGTTTGTGTTAATTTCTGTGAGGTGAGGGACAATTATGTAAATATTAGCTGTAAATAATAAGTGATAGCTGTTGTCGAGATAGGAAGTTTAAAGTATTTTATTTGAATTATTTATGATTAAGTTAGGAAAATTATTATTAACTCTTATTTAATTAAAACCAGAATCCTTTAAAGAATATGGCAATGAGAGAGCAAAATTTTAACAATACAATATATATAAAGGACAAAAATATTGTGACTATCTAAAAAGTGAGATAAAAGTTCTTAGCATCCTGCATTACTTTTTTTCAATTGCAGTTGTTTTGTTTCTAAAAATACAAGAGCTGCACGTGGGCAGCAAAGGGTCTGTATTGTACTGCATCAAATGGTAAAGGAAATAGCAAGTTTTAACTCTGTTTTATTGGCAAGGCTAGAGCACTGTGAATTTAACAATGGATTATTAGGCCTAAGTTAGATAGATGAAAAACAGTTTCAAAACAAGTTAAATGAATTATTTACATATTACAATAATTTATTCAGGAATTTTACCATCAAGAATTATTATTGTTTTACATTCATGTTGTTACAAAATTTTTATATTATATTGCAAACAAATGTAACATTGCAGTTTTTAGGGGTTATGTTTACTGTTAATCATAGATATTTTAATTATATATGATTACAGTATACTTGTTTATGTTGTCACTTCATTTAATATTATTCCAACAAATTACATTTTATTATAAAATTTAAAAGTATAATCATTGGTTATTTTAATAGTTTATTGATTTAGAGATCATGTGTAAGTATTTATCATTTGTTTCTAGACAGTATTCAGTTTGTTAATTTCATTGCATCTCTAGAGGATAGTCAGCTTTAAATGTTTACTAAACAAAAGTACTAAAAAAAATCATCCTGGTTGTGTCTCGTTTCGCCATTGCTGATTGGTGGAGAGATGTGTCATGGTCAGATGACATCCAATCAGAGGACCAGAGACAACATAATTAAGGCAGATTTAAAATAGAACTAATTTTTTTTTAGAACAATACTCACCACCTCTAATGATAATGATGTATATTAAAAAAGTTTTAATGTTTAATACAATTGATGAAAAATGATTGTAATTTTGAATAATTATTGATTAAAGATGATGAATATTATTTTTATTGTATTTGTAGGAAAAGAAGAATGACTTTAATAAAATATCTGAGATGTCAAGAAATTTGACGGTATGATTTATTTTAATGTAACAACTGGTGCCCGTGTGGCTGAAGAAGAAATTCATGACAAGCTGAAGTACGAACTTCTAGAACGTCAGTATCTGCAGTTTTCGGCAAAGGGAAGAACCAATCCCGAGAGAGAGTATATGCAACATTTCAAGACGTTGGGAGAGAAGAAATGCGGTGTCCGAAGTATGCTGAGAACATATAAAGTTATGTCTGCATATACAGTAAGCAGTTTCCACACCAAGAGACATTGGGGGAGAATTTTTCCGTGAGACACAAGTACACGNCAATCCCGAGAGAGAGTATATGCAACATTTCAAGACGTTGGGAGAGAAGAAATGCGGTGTCCGAAGTATGCTGAGATCATATAAAGTTATGTCTGCATATACAGTAAGCAGTTTCCACACCGAGAGACATTGGGGGAGAATTTTTCCGTGAGACACAAGTACACGAGAGAGAGAGAGAGAAGAATTTTTTATTTTTTTGGTTTTGCAGGTTTGGAGAAAAATTTAAGTACATATCGTGAAAAAAATATTGTTTGAATTAATGGTAAAAAATGAGTGACTGGGAAAAAATAGAATTTTTAGGATTTGAACACACTGAAATTCAGGAAATTAAAGTAGAGCGTCAAACATATAGTATGAAACAATCATTTAAGCTATTATTCAAAAAATTTGAAAACATGCAAAAAGAAATAGCAAAATTTGAGGCAACACAAAAGGGTAATAAAACCATACACAAAGAACGAGCAAAAATTGACGCAATACAAAAAGGTAGTGAGGTTATTCAAAAAGAATTACAAACAGGTGAAGCAAATAGTGAGGTTATGCGGAAAGAAATAAAAACTGTTAAGAGTACAACAAACTGATAGATTTAATAATTTAGAAACATTTTTTGAAGGTAGTGAACAATATCATAGGGAACGGAAAGAAAAAATTAGATTACATAGAAATCGAACAACAAGATGGTGTTACAGTAAATGAACATGATATGGAAGGGAAATGTAAAGGTGATGAAAAGAGTAAACAGGATTCTGTTTCATTAGATAATAATAGTATATTGTATACAGATAATCTGGTTTTTGAAAGGGAAGTGGAAAATAATTTTGTAAATAATAGTGGACCAAAACAATACATGCATGAGGGGTAAAGTAATGTTGAAATCAAGTC
>NQII01000424.1:539969-644279 GCA_002778355.1 Clitarchus hookeri
GGGGGTCCCCAGAGAAACAACATGAACAGACATTCAAAACTAGTGCAGCATGTAAGAAAGGGGGATTGGTAAAATTTGAATGTATACACAAGGTGATCAGGAAAAGGGAAAGAGAAAATCATTAAAGTAAGGTTGAAAAAACTGAGTTGGGGAAACTTAGTGAGGGACACAAAAACAGGGAAATGGAAAGAAAGGAAAATCATTGGGGGTTTCAGATGAAACACAAACATAGAGGTAGGGTAAGATGGAATGAAATGGGATGGACAAATGTAAAAAATGCACACAAGGTAAGAAGGGCAAGGGGAAAAAAGAAATGAAAGAAAAGATTATTGGGGAGGGTTAACAGTTTGAAGGGACACAAAAGGACAAGAAAAAATTGAGGAAAAAGAAGAGAAAAGAGAGGATTAAGTCAGACAGTAGGAAAAAGAAAAAAGATAAAATACTGTATGAGGAAGATAGTCAGAAAGAAAGGAAAAGAGATCAAAGTTGAGAAAGGTAGGAAGTAGGAAGAAGAGAAAGAAAACTAATAAATAAAGAGAGACCATACACAAGTTAGGACAGAAAATTATTGTATATAATGTTTTTTAATGTAAGAGAGATAATGTTGTTAATACAGAAAAAATTTGTAAAATAATAATGTATTGAACGAAATGATGTTATTGAAGGAAAAAGTTGTAAGTTAAGAGGTAAATTTTTTGGAAAGAAAATTTTTGTTATACAGACAATGAATGTATTAGTTGGTAAGCAAACAGTGCCAAAATTGTGTAGAAAACATTAAAAAAGTGAGTATAGGTTATTAAAGATAGTACAGAAGTTAAAACTATAACCATAGAGAAACGATTAAAGGAAAAATCATAGTAAAACTGCAAACATAATGTAAATAAAACTGTATCATTATTAGGTTAATGTTTCTATTTTATTAAGAAAGTGTATACCAACAAAATTGTCAAAGTTACATGTGAGCCACATAACTTATACATGTATCAGAAAATATATTTTTTTATATATAAAGGAAAATATCAGTGACAATTATTAGGTCATAGAAATCATAGTAATAATAATAATAATAATAATAGATGAAAATCAGGATGTAAAGATAATTTGTATACTCAGAGTGCTAATATAGCTGGTATTATAATTCAAAAAAATTATTTGGCTCAGATGACATAACAGCAATGAATAAGTATTGAGAGTGGTGATAAAACCACCAGGTAATAAATAGTGTAATAAGTAAACACAAACTGTATTAAATAGGTAAGTATAAATAATTTTTATGAAAACCCAAAAAGTAAATAATTTTTTAAACTGGATAAATACTATGGAAAAAACTTAAGTGAATGTTTTAATTAATGATATATTGGAAGATTGTAACATAGAAATATTATGATTGTGAATTTAAATGTAAGAAACATATTGCAACATAATTGTAAAAAACATTTTGCAACAATTATAGAGAATCCACATGTGGGTTCATTTCGGTTTGTAACAAATTTGTAAAAATAAATCAGCGTTATTGGCAAGGCTAGAGTAATGTGAATTTAACAATGGATTATTAGCCTAAGTTAGATCTTACAGCAGATGAAAAACATTTTCAAAACAAGTTAAATAAATTATTTACATTTTACAATAATTATTACTGTCTTGTACTTTTATTCATCACTGATTTAAATTCATGTTGTTACACAATTTCAATCTTACATTGCAAACACATGTTTATCAAAAAGTCAAGCCTTAATTTGGCATGTTTAAAGAACATCACACAGAAAAAAAACTTTTTTTATCACTTAGATTTAATCCAAGAATTTTGGAGCAAGTCTTTGTTTTATTAACTTTATTTTCCTACATTTTCAGACTACTTTTCCAATCATTAAATTATAATTCATAATATATTATTTAGTTAAATCCACAACAATAAGCAAGAAGCCAAAAAATATATAAATATAACAATCTTTGAAATTTAGATTTAGATGCTCTTACCAGACACACAATAATCACACAGGCATCTGCTAACTATGCTACATATAACAACACAAAATGCACATGCACCCAAGTGACAAGACTTCTGTAACGAGTGCCAGTGCCAATACCACAGTGCAGCTGTGCTGTTGCACAGTGCACAGTGCAACCATGCAGTGTGAGTGAAACGCTGCACCATGGTGCAACCAAGAGCGCCCCCTACTAGGTACATTTCATGGGGAAGCAACTGGACCACCGAGTCAGCTGACCCACTCCATCACACCGCGTGCAATTTGCCGGTTGGAGTGACAGGCCTGACAAGGTGTGACCCGGTAGCCTCTGAATGGCCCATGACGAAGCCTTAGCGGCTAACCTGCTCTATCCACCACGTTCGATACACCGGTTGGAGCACCAGGCCTGACTAGGTGTGACATCGCATCTGGGTACTCTTAGTTATGGAATCGACTGTCACCTGCCCCTTGCTTGCTGCGACGATCCGTAGTACCTAACCTAATACCATTCACTCGACAAGGAGGGACTAAGTGGGCCAATAAGAAGACATCTTTGGCTCCTACAGCCAACCAATTGCCAAGTAACCCATCCCAGCCAGCCTTCAGCCTTTCCTCCACTCGGGATCAGGCACAAGCCACTCGCCGACTGCAGGAGCCTCACTCCTTAACCCTCCCTAGCAACTTGTTCGAGCCACCCTGCAAGATCGCCGGTACACTGCATCCCGTCGTCGTCCACCTGCGACTCGGATTGCCCGTGGGACTGGGCCTCTCCAGCACCAGCTATCGGACGCCAGCACTCGCCGCTACCGCCCGGAGTCCAGCAGCCCCTGAACCAGCCACCGCCACCTACCAGCGGTCAGCCACAGCGCCAGTCTACAGGTGGTAAACCAGCATTCACTGTTACCCACGCTGCCTTAGACGCCTACATAGTCTGCCGCCGCCCAACCAGGCCGACTCTGTATACCAGCGACTCCCTCTGAGCTAAGGCACACCCGCAATAACCAGCCCATAGGGCCACCCAGGGTTATCGGTCTGAGCACACACAAAAGAGCTCCCCTCGTAGACCAGGTGACATGTCAAGCTTCCTGGCCGTCATGCATCAATATTATGTATTTCTTCATGTTATTTCACAGTTCGCAATAATTTTTAGGTTTTACCTATTACTCATTGGACCAATCACACGCATTTATGTCAATCACATGTGGTGAAAGGCTGCATACTAAGAGTTTTTTTTAACATGTAAACAAATTAAAATTAAATCTTGTAGCACATCCCTCTTAATATCCACTGGCCTGATGCATGTTTCACAATTAGTATGTAATAAGTTCATAAATATCAATGATTGAAGGTACACTATCACAAGAAAATCTGGTAAAACAATTATTTGTCTTTTCATGTGCACATTTTTACGTAAAAAGCACCATAATTTGTCATGCAATTATGAAATCTCGCAATAACAAGGTTATATTTACAGAGTTATTAGGTTTCTGTACATATTCGTTCTGGCAAATTTTCACCCGACTTAATAAACTAACTAAAAAATTGGCCTGTCAAGGTTTAAGTTTCAAAAAGCACAAGAGTGATTACTTGCAATCATAAGTGGCAAGATATTGCCTAGAAAATTAAAGAGTCAGGTGCAAACCTCACTTTGTAGCACACTTTTGATGGGTTCTCGGGGAGACTTAGACATTTTGTTGCAGTCTGCCGTATATTACTCTAAATCATAAAACATTACAGAAATAATTTGGTAATATTGTCACTTTTATTCTAAATGAATAAATGTTTAACAGTTTCCCCAAACAACTGCCAATCTACAGTGCTCTCTCTCTCTCTCTTTCTCTCTCTCACACACAAACGTGTGCACACACACGCACATCCACACACAAATGTGTGCACACACATGCACATCCACACACAAATGCATGCACACACATGCACATCCACACACAAATGCATGCACACACAAATGCATGCACATCCACATACACACGCACATTCACACACACACACTCATCCACACACACACACAAAATGTGAACAAGAAAGGCTTCACTTATCTCACATGAATCATATGGAATTGAGATGTTATCCAACACTATAAATAACTCAGGATATGTCTATTTCATTCTGGTACTATATACACCACTGGTCAGGTGGAACGTGGAAGACAACATCATAATGGAGTACTTACAAACCAAAGTTGCCGAATAAATGCACCCCAGTAATCAGGTAACGCATTTAACAAGTAAATTAAGGACAGTCTCAATCCTACAATGCCCGCCTGTCATCTTCCTTGCTTCTCAGGGGATAAAGCTTTGCGCAATACTTAACAAAAAATCAGGAAGACCTACTTGTGCATCACTGCCGAAGTAATCTTCTGGCAGCTGATGCTAACCCCTAGCTAGGGGTTAACATCACCTGCTCCAACTGGAAAAATAGTAACACAAGGATCTTTACCTACATTTTTACCATTGCACACTGCATCCAGCAATATTATATAGGCCCAGGTGACATACAATGAAAGGTGGTTAAGACCAGAGGCAAAACCTAGCCTCCAACTTAGGAGGAGGCTCGCCTTAAGGTGCTCCTCTTGACATTTTTTCTTCTCTTATGATTTTCATTTTGGTGAATAAAAAACCTGAATTATGTGCTACAAAATATTATAACTATTTTCTACAGATTGTATAAAATATAACAACATATCTCTGAGAACAAAACGGGTCTGGGTGCCCACTTACTCTCATTCTGGCACCCTCTACTAAATTTAGGGAGGGGAAAGGTATACCCTGTCCCCCACTAGTCATCACATCTCCGGTCAAGACCACTACACAACAGGGCAAATGGCCACCTAACCGACACTTTTTTTCCAGGCACATGAGTTACGTATGTACTGTAAATGCAACATGCTCAAAGTTAAAATAAAAATTACATAGTTGCATATGGTATGTAGGTTATCTTAATTACCGTATTAACACAAGTATACATATAGGTGAACAGAAACATCAATGTGCAAAATTTTGAGCTAGTAGCTGTAATGGTACATAACTACATATTAATGATTTTCATAATGAATACTTAAAAATAATGTGCAGCTATATGTATGCTGATTTATAGTACATGTCAAAAATTAAATAAAATATACCTTTTTCCATGTTTGCAAATCTTTCAGTGCGAGTTTGTGTTCCATCACTGTCTGTAGATGTAGTTACTGTATAAGCCTTATCACCAATTCTTCGCGTGACTGTTTCTTCCTTTCCATTATCATTATCAACAGTTCTATGTTCCTCTACACTCTGCAATGAAAAAAATAAGTTTGGTTGCTTTTGTTGTAACTAACTTTTACAAGACATGCCTTTCCTATATTCATTCAATTTTCCTACAAAAAAGTTAGTCTGTCACACTCCTGCAAATTTATCATTAAAAAATTACATTGCTAAATAGAAATGGTGTAGCAGTCATTAAAAAGATAAACAATCCATACATTTATGCAATTTTATTCTTTAACCACAATATGTGTGAATATTTAGAATTTATGAAAAAACTTGGAAGGGATTTTTCCCAGCTGAAAATCATACATAAAAGAATGTACACAAGCGATAATAATACAAAATAATTAGGAATGTAATGATTCCACAATTTTTTTTTAATTCTCTATCTCGATGTTGATACCATTCTCGATTCTTGATTCCAAAAATTGTGATTCTTTTAGTTACAGACAATTACTTTACAGAACTAAATACTGTATAGGAGGGTGTGAAATTTAATTATTTAAAATATACCTACATTAGTAATAGGCCTATTACTAACAAATAATATAACATGAACAGTGGGAGCATATTCATATGAAATTCCAAAAAGTTCAAAAGAAGCATACGAGATAATATTGGGAAAAAAAAAAAAAAAAAAAAAACACACCCACGCACACACAGATATATGTTTCGTCCACATAGTTTATTCGAAAATATTTCCAAACGTCACTTGACACAATAAATGTTCACCAACACATTAAATTATTAGAAAGTTTGCAAGAATAGTATTTTTGGTAGTAAAATGTGTGAACATTGACACAAATTTACCCAAATTAACTTTCAGTGGAAGTTTTAACGTCCTTGAACACACATGCTTTGAATCACATATCACCTCCCTCAACAATCAGCTTCACACCCTCGGTATCGGATTTAACCATACCAAATCAACCGCCATCCTCTTTTCATGCCATTGCCCCTCTGGCCCTCATCCTCCTAAACTCTCTGTCACCCCCATTCCATGGCCTCCCACTCTCCGTTACCTGGTAGTTATTTTTGACTACCACTTCAATTTCATCCCTCACCTCGACTCCATCACCACCAAAGACCACACTGCCATGATCCACCTCACCCCTGTTCTACGCCCTTCCTCGGACCCCTCCCCCCCCCAGATCCGCCTTACCGTCTTCCGTACATTCATTCTTCCAATCACCACCTATGCCTGCCCCACCTGGTCTCACGTCACCACCCACATCTACTTCCGGTCTCTCAGACTCATCCTCCATTTCCACCTCCTCGTTCACAGTAACCAGGTACTCGCCGCCGCTAACCTCCCTCATTACTATACCGTTCTAGCCAACCTCACAGACCGCTTCTCCCATTCTTACACCAGTCACCTCACCAACCCTACCATTTGTCAACTCACTACCCCCATTCTGCCCACCGCCTTTCCTCGCCGGCCGCTTCTCTTTCTCTCCACCGACCATCTGCGGAGAGACGCCGACAAGGACCCTGAAGAGGATGACGCTGGATTACAACGGCCCCCGGCTAAGGCTGACATAACACTGGTCCATCCACTCATTGACGCTCATTACCCCAGATCACCAATTTTGTCTTCGCTCCCAAAAGTCTCTCTCTTACATGCATCACCTACAACTCGCCCCTCTTTTTCCCTTCTGCTTCACGCGTGCCGGACCTCCAACTGCCGGTACGCCCCCCACTCACCAATCTGATTACATCACCCAGCAGCCCACACCATCTCGCCCTACACTCATGATTTGCCCGTAAGTATATTCTGTACCATATAAGAAGGCCACTTTTTGACAGCTCGGCGAAAGTAGCACCACTGTTTACATCTGACTATGTATCCTTCCGCCATCAGCTGGTCCGTCACGTCGGGGCTGTATTATTTATCAACACGCTGTCAGCTAATCCACTTCTCATTGTACTGTAATGCTAAACAAATTTTAAGATATTTTAAGACGGACATCTGTATATAAGTAGGTTATAAAAGTAAAAATATAAAATGTTGCAAATAATTAGATATTTGATAACTCTTTTTTAATTTGTCCGAGATAGTGAATTTGGGTTAAAATTTGCGACACGGTCTGTTGTATCCATTATTACACTTTGGATGTTATAGCTAATATATTCGAGTTGGAAATATGTGACGTGGAATAACGTTAGAATTGCTTAAAAACTATTCACGCGTGTCTACGGAATCAAGGAGATGGGTTTCGAGAGAACAATATGGCGTATAATTTACGTAGACGAACAATTACCGGCCAAATATAAATGACTTGTACTCCAAATCGTTGTAGATGAAATATATGTTACTTTAAAAATTATGCAGAGCTTGTGGAAAAATATAACTATTGGCATATGTTTGTAAATTCGTTATACATCACGCAGGAAAGAGGTTCATTTCTGGCTGGTAATAGCTCGCAGAATATCCGATAGAGCGCAGCACGTCACGGCAAAGTTTTGAGTAACTCTCTTTATGGTCAACAGATAGCGTATTTTTTAAAGTTGATAATTCTTATGTTACGGGCTGGAAATATATTTAAAATTTGTGTCGTTTCATCAAATTATTAGAAAAAATAATTCAACAATATTATACGATATTTCTGTATGCTTTTGGAATTAATATCATAGACATGTTGAAAGCAAGGTTTGAGATGGATAATACGATGTGAAAAAGCTTTCTGAAGTTATCACAACTTCAGAAAACTTTTCCACGTTGTATCGTTCTATTGTACATTTCATTTTGATCACCTAAACATAACTACATTATCACGAAGTTTAGTTTTTAACGCTAACCACCATTGTTTTGACCTCGTAAAATAAAATGTATTAATAAATCTACGAACTCTTTCTTGTCCGCGTATTTTCTGCTTTTCTGATGTGNCTCGTAAAATAAAATGTATTAATAAATCTACGAACTCTTTCTTGTCCGCGTATTTTCTGCTTTTCTGATGTGCATTGGCAATGCACTCAGAATAGCCAACGTTTAAAATTGAAAACAAGCAAGCACGTAGTCGACTATGTGGATTTTGTAAATGGCGCTTTGTTTGTTTCGTAAACGAAAGTGGCCTTCTTATACGGTATGGACCATACCTCCTGTCAGAAGGGCACTACACTACAGCTACAATGATTTCCTGGGCAAATCATCCCTCTTAAACACAAAAAAAAAAAAAATTAAAAAAATTAAATGGTTTTTTGGAGGTGACAGGTTATGTATTTGTAGTAATTGGTTTTTGTTGCTTCGATTCTTGGACTTCCGATACTTGATTATACGTTTCTTCAAGAATCGAGGGTATCGAGGAATCGAGTGTGACATCCCTAACAATAACCGTTAGTTCTAGGAAATCAAAAATAGAAAGAATTTATAAAGAGATTTAAAGTTACTGAATGTACACACAAATAAAGCCGTTTGAACAGTGTCAACTTACGGAACCACTGCCGGTCTTATGTAGGTGAGCAAGTCATGCTAGCAAGGTAATACTTAAGTAAAAACATATGTTAACGTTGCATCATGTTCAAACTTTAAAAGGAGTATTGTAAAAATGAAGCACGTGTGGTTTTTTATGGCCATATTATTATTCCCTAAGCCAGTAGTTCTCAAACATTTTTGTTCACAGTATACTATCCTTTGAAGTGAGTCCTCCCAGCACATAAATACATGAGGTGGTGTGAGAATTAACAAGAGGTTACCATCAAAACTATTGAGCCTACTTTCCCCTACATGGATGCAAATAATTTTGATGAAGTTTAAAACTGAAGAATGTAAGTAAGCCTTGACATCTTGTTGATAGAGATATCACCAAAGATGGAACCAGAAACAATGCAATAAAGGTGAGACAATTACATGCCTTACTTAGGACTTGAACACAAAACCCCTCATACTGTAAGCTGGCATGCAAACTTAACAACATTACAGATGTAGCATTACAATTAGGAGTATCAACTTCTATTGTAATCAGTCTAATATGTTGGTAGACAGGGTTTACTAACCTAAAATATTTACACGCCCGCCGATTTTAAAATTAAGTCTGCGAGTGTCTTCATTATTTAAATTTACACGACTCTCTGTAGCACTATTTTTGTGCTAAATTTGGTGGATAACTGTTGTTTGGTCCCAGAGATATGGCATAAAAGCCCCATTGTCTCATGTGGTGCAAGATCATAAATGATGGACAAAAAATATTGTCGTCTCATAAATTTTTGGTATTAAAATTTTTTTTTTCTTATCATGGACGTTTTACCGTGAGTTGTTTATGTTTTTAATTTGTCGGGTCTTGCTTTTTTTTAAGCACCAGGAGTATGTTAGGTCATATGCGTAATTGTTTTCTTTTATTATTGAGGTTTTAAAAGTTTTTTTTTTTTTGTTTTGACCGCGTAAAATACGTATGAACTTAGCCAGTGTTTTGGATTACTTCTTTTTAGTTTTCTTAGTTTTTCTAAATTTTACTTGAGAGTTTATTTATAGCCAAATGGGTTAAGTCAGGTTTGGTTTGCCTCAGCAACTAAGTTCTGCCGGAAACGCAGGCCAGCTACAGGATTTGCTCAGCTGGACTTCCGTCCGGCCAGCTGAAGGGGGGGTTGCGTGTACTTGAGCTTCGGCTGACAGGATGTGTGAGGCTTACAGGCAGCTGTGGCATGGTGTGGGAGCACGCTGAGCTTAGCCGAACCACTCTGCTGTAGGGCGTTAACTTGTGGGCACTCCGAGGGGTGAGGAAATGGTAAAATAGGCAGCCGCAGGGGGCTGGTGGGAACGAGCGCACGTGTGTGCTGACAGATGCCTAGCAACAGGCCGGTAATGCATGGACTTGTGGGAATCACTGACGGGTGAGTGTCACTTGGCAGGTGTGAAGTATTTGGTATGCGCCGGTTAATTGCATTTTGGTACTTGTGTTACTGAGTGGCGGATTGTAGGCACAGTGCCAAGAGGAGTCTAAGGGTTGGAGGAGCCCTGGAGGGAAGCATCAGGATATAGGTTCCAGTTAAGTGGCCTTTTTGATTTTTATGGTTTCGTTATGTAGCTGCTCAGGCCAGAGCATCAGCCAATAGGATTAATGGATAAATAATGAATTAAATTAAGTTTACATGTTAAGACGTGCAGGTGAATCAAGTAATTAAATTTAATGTAGGGTTAAAAGCTAAGTCAGCAGTCTAATTTTTGGGAGAAGTTTAACAAAGCAGTTTCAAAGATAAGAGTATTAATTTTAAAGGATGTGTTTTGTCAGGAAGAGTTGACACTAAAATAATGAGGCAAGTTAAGTACTTAGGNAGAGTATTAATTTTAAAGGATGTGTTTTGTCAGGAAGAGTTGACACTAAAATAATGAGGCAAGTTAAGTACTTAGGGGTAAATAAGAGTATTTGAGACTAGTAATTAAGTCTTTGGTACTTTGGTAAGAAACGAAAATCAAGGTTTTTCCTGGATCCCAACTCAGTGGCCACCCTGGAGTTGATAGATTTGCACTAAATATATCAGTGTCTTTGGGGTGACAAAGTGACCAGAAAACAATCACAATAAGATATCTCATAAACTAGTAGAATGGTCAGCAGAAGTTCTTGCTGTATGTGTCTTGATAGGCAATGAGTTGTTGATATGCAGCAAGGCGAGATGATCAGTACCACCAAAACCTTGAGGATGAAGTAAATAAGGCACTGGATAATGCATTGGATAAAGACTGATAAAGAAACACCAAGAAACAACGTTTTTGTTTTATTGCAGAAGAATCTACGGAAGACAATTGTCTGGACGCCTCTGGACATAAATCTGTGCACTCTGAAGCCTTTCAAAAATTATGTATTACTATTCTACCTGTGTACCCCTTCCCACCCATGTAAGATCCGAACCCCACATTTAGAATATCCTCCCAGATATACACGCAGTTTAAAAACTTGTGATTCAATGCACAGCTGTGTTGCACAAGCTCTACAAATGTTACAAAACTAAATATGGCACAAAGTAAACTGTATTTTCTCTAAATAAACACCCACAATTTTTGTGTGTGCCTGAGATGGGGGGAGGGGGGGNCAGAAATATTGTATCTCACGGCATGTCAACCTTCAGCTTCTGGAAAACCGGAACAGCTTTGTAAATGTGGCCACCTCCCAAAAACCAATCCTGCCGTAACCATGTGCTCGTCAAAAGGAGTGAAAAACAGTATGTTATGACAAATTCAACTATTTTCAGTCTTGTATTTTTCTCCAAAACTTTAATTTTCATTTAAAATCTGCATCCATACTTTTCAATTCTATTTCTGACAAAAAATGTGTACGTGCGGGTGGTCCACAAGTAAATACTATGGTAATAAGTCAAATTATGAAACTTCTCAGCAAGAAGAGGGGTAATTTTCAATTCACCTTAGACAGCACCACTATTTGAGCAACAAATTACATAAGTTGAAGGTGCATAAAAAAAAATTAACAATACATGCTTAACCCATAACATAACAGTTGGTTATGGTAAATACTAATCAGTTTGAGCACCAAAGTAAAAGTTACTACTACAAATACAAAACTTGGTTACATTCCACAAATTAAAAAAAGTCACAATTCTCAAGTGCATGATAATAGGCAAAAGTGAAACATGTATATCATAAAAATCTACCATCCAAACTAACTACACAGATGTCTAAAATTAAAGCAACAGACAGACATCTGTCCCTGCCAAGATCAGTTTGCCACAAGATAGTATTGGGTGATAGTAAAAGCTTAAACAAAGTCAACTCTAACATCATTTGGGGCCGCGGTGGCTGAGCGGTTAGAATGCTCACCTCCCACCAAGGCAAACCGGGTTCAATCCCCAGCTGGGTCACTCCTGGATTTTCGCAAGTGGGAATTGTGCCAGACGATGCCGCTGGTCGGTCAGTTTTCTCTGGTATCTCCAGTTTCCCCCGCCCTTTCATTCCAGCGCTGCTCCATACTCACCTCACTTCACCCTCATCAGCTCTCAAGACCTCGATGTTAAGAGCCGCCCAAATCTCTTCACTCACTCACTCTAGTACCATTTCTTGATCAACTAATGGGAAAAATCAACTCATTTTCCGCTTTGCAAGAGTTAGTCACATTCATAGAAAACTAGTTACATCTGCTCACCTCTGGCAGCAATGCAGGCTTGACGAAGTGGCATGCTCTGAATGTCATCAATCACAGTTTGCGGTACTAACACTCATTCTTCCTGTAGAGCAGCTTGTAAGACAAGAGCATGATTGGTGTATTCGGACGTGAAGCAACTCTTCTCCCTAGAGCATACTACACATGCTCTATTGGATAAGTTGGGAGAGCGAGGAGGACAATCCATGCATGCAATATCTTCAGTTTCAAGGAAGACATCAACCAGCTGTGCTCTATCATCCATCGGTAGGAAGTCTGGACCAATATCACCTTGAAACAATCAAACATGGGGTGCCAAGATCTCGTCACGATACCTAATAGCTGTTAAACCTTGCCAGATTACCGATATAACGCCATGGAGAGGTGTTCCAAGTGGTTAGCATAATGCCTCCCCATACCATTATTGATCCACTTCCATATTGGTCTCTCTCCATGATGTTGGAGGGTTGAAATCATGTTACAGGTTCTCTCCAGATGTGAACCCATTGAGAATCACTGTTAAGACTGAATTTGGACTCATCAATAAAGAGAACATTGGCCTACTGTTTGATTACCGAGTGGACATGTTGATGGCTCCAGTTTAGACATCTTCATCTGTGAACATGCGTCAGGGATACACACACTGAAGGTTTCAGACAATAATGCCCTTTCTGCCTAAGCAGTATGTACACTGTTTGCCTCGATACAACAGTTCCAGTGGATGCTGTAAGTTCAGATACCAACTGATGTGCAGTACTACGGCAGTACAGTCTTGCCCTTATGGCCAAATAAGTCCTCTCTTTCTGATGACACTCTTGGTCGTCCTTGCCCTGATTTTCGAGATACAGTTCTAGATGCTAAAGCTGCTGCCACATCCGAGAAACAACAGAATAAAGTACATTACCATCTGATCACATCAGCTTGAGACTGTCCACCTTCCATTCTCCCTACTGCCTTCCACCGCAAGAAATCTTCCAGGCGTTTTCTGTGCCATAGCTGAATGTGTACACAAAGAATTTTGCAGATGGACTAACACAGCAGTAAACACTAAGAACACTGTTCGATAGTGGCACCGACATCTTCGCTTTCATGGTTGTTAAGAGGACAATAATGTCATCTGTTGTTCAGAATATGAGTGTATTTTCATTTGTTTCCATTTTAATATCATTCTATAGTCAATACTATCTTGTGGCACAATAATCATGGAAGGGATGGACGTCTGTGTCGCTTTAATTTTGGACACCAGTACATGTGATACTTACCCCATCTGGTCTAATGGTGCTAAATGTGATCACACTACGGTACCATCCTGACCTGCGATGTCTGTCAGGTTGTGAGTCAGAGGAACTTGGCAAGTTCTCTAGTATGGGACCCAGTTTACCACTTTTAATCCTATGCCAAACAACATTAAATACAAAGACATTTGTAAACTGAAACAAAAATATAATGCATAATATGTAGAAAGTTAAAAATTAACATTATATTGAAAAACACTAGACTTAAGATAATCACAGGTATCATTTCCATAAATAGGCCAGTGTTATTTTGACATGCTCCGTATACATTAAACAGTAAAAAAAAGGAATGCACTAGTTGGTAAATTGTAACTTAAGTATTAATAAAAGTTGCAGTCAATGGAATAACTGCCGCTAAAGACAACAAAGTACAGTAGAAAGTCAATTATCTGGACTAATAGGGACGAAAGGTAATTTGGATAATTGAAAACCAGGATAACGGAAATATGTTTAAAATAAAGATAAAAGAATTTATAAAAAAACATTTTCACATGACGTAAAATTTATTGCATATGTATGGAACATAGGATCTGTTTCATATAAGTTGGCGAGATTCTGACAGTCGGTGAGTGGCAACTTGATGTATAAGAAACAAACAAAGTGCCATTTACAAAATCCTTTATCAGCTAATGCACGAACGAACAAAAGTTAATATTAAATTGGCTATTCTGGGTGCACTGCCAACGCACATTAGACAAGCAGAAAATATGCTATAAGAAAGAGTTCCTAGATTAATTGATACATTTTATTTTACGTGGTCACAAAACAGTGGTTGTTAGTGCTAAACTTCATGATAAAGTAGTAATATATAGGTGTTCAAAATGAAATGCACAATAAAACGATCCGTATCCAAATGAAACACAACTTTAAAACCTTTTTCACATCTCCAACCATGCTTTCCATATGTGCTTGATATTAATTCCAAAAGCATACAGAAATATTGCATAATATAGTTTATTTATTTTTATAATAATTTGACGAAATATATTTCAAATTCGTGTCGTTCCGAGCCAGTAATGGAAGAACAAACAACTTTTAAAAAGACGGGATCAAGAGGCAGACTGTGCTGTTATCTGTTGAGTAAAGCTCTAAGCAAACAACTCGTCCTGCCATGCCGTGCACGCTATCTGTGCGCTCTTTCCTGAAGCATTACCAGCCAGAAAAGAATAGCTTTCGTGTGTGATATATAACAAATTAACGAACAGATACCAATAGTTTAATTTTTCCGCGAGCTCTGCGTAATTTTTAAAGTAAAATATATTTTGTGTACAGCGAATTTGAGTACTAGTAATTTCTATTCGACCGGTAATCGTTCGTCTACGTAAATTATATGCCATATTGTTTGCCCCAAAACCCATTTCCTTGTTTCCGTGTTGTTACTACATTGTATTGATAAAACCAAGAAAGTGGGACGCGCATAAAAAGTTTTTAAGCAATTCTTACGTTATTCTACCCCACATATTTCTAACTGAAGCTGTTTAGTATCAGTAATAACTGAATAACTGCTTTGCAAAAGTCGTTGGTAAGTTGTTTGTTGGCGAATGAAAAGTGCGTTGTCAAGCAAGTTTCCAGAATCACTATTATTTCCAGTCTTAAAATATTAGCTATAACATCCTAAGTGTGATACAAACTACAATTACGGTCTCGCAAATGTTAACCCAAATTTGTTGTCTGTAATAAATAAACAAATAGGTAACAAATATTAAATTTTTTGTAAGGTTTTCTGTTTTTACTTTAGAAACCTACAAATTTTTTTTAGACAGATGTGAGCCTATAAATACCTTAAAATTTGTTTAGCATTACAATGGAAAGTGGATTATCTGACAGCGTGTTAATAAAATAAATATACAGCCGCCACTTGACGCACCAGCTGATGGCGAAAGGATACATAAACGAAAAGTAAACATTGGTGCTACTTTCGTCCAACTGTCAAAATCTTGCCAACTTATATGAAACAGACCATAAGCTTGTCCAAAACCGAAACTGTACATAAAATAAAAAAAATTTAATCAGTTAACAAGTAACCGCCCCCCTCCCGAACGTGTTTACTGTGAACAACACGTGAAAGGGCACATCACAAGTGCCGACACAAGTGCTTGTCTCTCCTCCGCAAGTAAGGGAAACACTGTGACAAAAGAGACTGTTGTGTTTTTTTTTATTTCTTTATTTTTAAAACGAGTCAAGAAAACTGGTTGTCTGTATAACCAACATTTGGATAATCTGCTTTCTACTGTAGTTACAACATTACATAAGAACTGAATAAATAAATAAGTACAGTATAACCTCTCTACATCAACCCCATTTATAGTATCCATCTTTCTGCAACAACTCATTTTTGAGGAACCGTAAAATTTTTTAGTGAAAAAGTAATTTTTTTTTGAGAAAATTGGTTGAAAAATAAATGTTACTCTTTTTTTGGGCGCTTTTCATTGAATTTCTCTTGTCGAGTGATGAACTTGAACTATATGTAGACTATTTATAGTAAAATAAGCACTTTTGAAAGCCCTTTGTAGCTTCTTTTTGCCATGTGCATATCCTTCACCTCACGTCAATATAAACATTGCCGCACTGTTTCATTTAATGTTTACATAAACAACACAAGTCTGCTGTGTTTACTCAATAAATAAAAAAAGCATGTATGTAATCACTCTTATGGTGAACAACATAAATTATAGAACATTTTGTTTTAACCCTTTGAGGACTACGCTCAAGTGGAGTTTGAGCAAAGTTTGAATGGATATTTCTCTGCCCTAGAGAACTAACTTCTTATGGTTACAAATACACTGAAGAGCCAAAAAAAACTGGTATAGGCGTGCTTATGAAAATGACAGAGTTATTGAACCAATCAGAGTAACGCGATTCTGTTGGCAGCTAGATCGGTTACTGCTGCTACAATTGCAGGTTATCAAGATTTAAGTGAGTTTGAACGTGGTGTTACAGTCGGCGCACGAGAGATGGAACATAGCATCTCCGAGGTAGCAATAACATGTGGATGTTCGCGTACGACCATTTCACGAGTGTACCGTGAATATCGGGAATCCGGTAAAACATCACAACTTCGACATCGCTGCGGCCGGAAAAAGAACGGGGCAAACAACGACTGACGAGAATCATTAAATGTGACAAGACGTGCAACCCTTTCTCTAATTGGTGCAGATTGGATTTGTGGACTGCCCTGCAGGATTCATGGTGTGAATTGCCTCCTGCATACCTTCAGACATTAGTCGAGTCCATGCCACATCATCTTGCGGCACTTCTGCGTCCTCGGGGGGAGGGGGACACAATATTAGGCAGGTGTACCAGTTTTTTTGGCTCTTCAGTGTACAACGATTGTGTTTATTAGAATACAATAAAAATACTACAGCAAGGAACAATTTTTTTTTCTGAATTAAAGAAGGAAATTCTTATAATAACCTAAATGAACGTGTATCTTGTTACGTATGAAAGGACTTTTTATTGGTGGAAAATTAACTCTGCACTCCCCTAGCTGAGAGCAAGCCAATAAATGTAGGTTTTACACAACAGTAAACGTGTACAGAATATTATGAACAAATAGGACGGTGATAAGTGGAAATTAAGAGACCAACAGGATTGGTTTTCCTTCAGCAGTGAACATAGGTGACTCGGTTCTCGCTTGACTTAAATGCCAGTAAATAAGTACAGACTTCAAAGTGTTAATAACAAATTTTTATAGTACTGTATACAGTATGTAACATAAGGAAAAAAAATATTCTGCACGTTGAAGGGTTTTAAAGTGATGTGTGTATTTCATTTTGGTAGAGTAGTGCAAAAATCACATTTGTCCACATTATTAAGATGTCCACCGCAGTGGTGTATACATTTGTGTACGTATAAATACAGTGGATTCTCGATTATTCATTTTTCTGTGGATCAACAAGAAAAAACTAAGCAAGTGGGGAAAACGATGGATGCGGACTTGGATTTTAGACCCGCGAAATATTGTACATAACCTCAGAATGCATTTTTTAAACCAACAGCCTTAAGATGATATTAAAACAACTTATTCAAGTAAATTTATAATCAAAGATTCACTTAAATTTTTGAAATTAATGAAATTAAATTTTTATTTATATTAATATTTTTGTTTAGTGTTTCTTCAACGGTCGAGCCATGGTCAATCCCTCAGTTAAAATTACCATTACTGATTTATTTGAGACAATTTTTGCCAATCATTACTTGCCAAGTCTTTTTCAAACCTTAACAATTCTAACTAAACACGCAGCCGATAATTTCTGATAATAATCACGCCTGTCAAAATACTGCAACGCCTCTAACACCATTCCAAATTCAGTTTACAATAACAAAGCCATAGATCCTTGAATACAGTATCAGAGATTGTGTGATTCATTCTCTTTGTTGCCAACAGATGAGTGCAATAAACACGTAAGAAGAATAAGAATGTGAAATGGTTTCTCATTGTCGCCAACCTACGAATGCAGTAAATATGTAGGAAGAAGAATGGTACAATAATTATAACCAACACCTGCAATTAGGCTATCGCCCGGTGGTGAGCTCTCTCACCTCTCCCCTACCCGACCAAACTCCACTTCCACACCCTTCCTGAACTTTCCAACCCCCTCACAGATACCAATTCCTCCCGCAACACATTCCACTCCCTCACAGACCTCATAAGCATAGACTGTCTACCGCGCTCTGTTTTCCTCCATACCCTCGGAAGCTTCTCACTGTTGTTTCCTTTCCTTCTAAACACTCCCTTACTTAGCTGGCAACGTAAACTTCCACAACCTCCCTCTCCATTCACAACCCGGTACATCCTGACCAGCCTTTCAACTTTCCTCCTGTCCTTCAATGAGCAACACCCCATTTCTTTCATCATCACTGATGGTCTTAAGTTCCCTTCATCCTCACCATCCTGCCCCTGCCTTCTCCACCTACCCTTCACCCATATTGCTGCCCTTATTTGCACCTTCTCTAGCTCTCATACCTCCACCTATGGGTCCCATACTGCTGCTGCATATTTTAACATTGGCCGTATCATTGTGCCATATGCCTTCTCCTTCACCTCACAGCTGACTCCCTTTAGCACCCTTCCCAACATACCCAAAGCTATTCTTCCCTTTGGAACCACCCTCTCTACCTGTTTTTTCCATCTGAGGTCTCCCTGCAATACAATCCCTAGATACTTATATTCTGCTGCTTCTTCTATCTCTTGCCCCTCCGATCTGTACATGTCCCTCCTTATCACCTGCTTCCATGTAAACCTCACTAACTCGGTTTTTCTTACATTTAGCTTCATTTTATTCTCCAAGGTCCACAACCATATCCTGCCAATGTCTGCCTGCAAGTTCCCCCCCCCCTCCCCTCAAGCATTAAATACACAATCATCTGCAAACATCTTATTTTTCCCCATATCCCAAAACCCATATCATTTACCATTATGGTAAACTACAGAAGGCCCAGCACACTTCCCTGCGGCACCCCTGACGTAACCTCTCCTTCCTCAGATATTGCCTCCCCCACTTTCACCCTCTGTCATCGCCCCTTGAGGAAGTCCCCAATCCATTCCACTACCCACTTGTCCGGTATCAGCTCTTCCACTTTCTTCATCAAAGTCCCATGGGTAGAGACCTGAAAAAATAGTATTTGCGATAAAACAAAAAATAACGCGAATTTTAGCGATTTTTACCGTTTTACTTCAAATGTAGCTAATTTGAAAATTTACACCGACCTTTACTTGAAACTAAACCAATATTTGCGAAATGAGTGTTACAAAATGATCTTTCTTGTTGCTTTGCCTAAATATGGCAAAAAATGAACATCGACAGGAATGAATGTTTATATCACGTTATGTGGTTGAGGTAAGAAATACTCGTCGCACTGTTTACCAAATGTCCACCGTCTTCGTTGCAGCAACAAGTTACTTTTGCGTGTTTAAAAATTTGAATTTCTAAGAGTCAATAATTCGTGGATCACATTTTGTAACTTTCTTTGAACAACACACCCGTTCCATCATTTTTTTTTTCAAGTACATAGTTCAAAAACATAATAATCACCAAACAAAATTGTTACTGTTAAGATAGCGGTATTTATTACAAGGCCGTGACGGCCATAGAATATTTGTTAGTAAATCTGAACGTAAATTAGGACACGAGTTAAGATGAAATTTTATTACTGCTGTATGTGACAAAATTAAGATACAATGGCGTATTCACACTATCGTTGTTTATCTAAAAGTTAAAAGTTTTATAACAGAAATGATAAAAATAAACTTGTTATGTTGGCAAACATGTAAACAAATTGCAGTTATACCGATGCTTGTTTAGATACAAATTAAGGAATTGGAATTGAAATTTGGTTCCTCGGAATAATTGCAGACCTACGTTATCCAACTTTGTTTTCTGCAAAATACGGCTCTTGGAAAGAATTATATTTCTTTCTGAAGCAATAGCGCCAGCTATCCTCGCTGTGTGGATTTTGTGTTATTTTATTGTCCAAGATGCCGAAACCGGCAGTGGATGTACAGCAACGAGCAGCCGAGTTCAAAAGTGACTGTCTTTATGCTTTTGATTCTCAAACTCTATTGTGTCGTTTGTGTAACTGCATAGTTTTTATATGAAAAGAAAGACTCAGTATTAAAACATACAAAAACTCAAAAACATATTAACCTTTCAAACAAACAAAAAGGTGCTGATTTGCATGCTCAAGTTCAAACGTCCGTGCTTGCTTGCTTTAGTAACTCAAANTGCATGCTCAAGTTCAAACGTCCGTGCTTGCTTGCTTTAGTAACTCAAAAACAACAAAATTGGCAGTTTATGATCTTGCAATTAAAAAAACTGAAGCTTTTGCAAAAGCCAACATTCCGCTTGAAAAGTTAGATGATCCTAGTTTAAGAGGATGGATGGCTGAATTTATTGAAGGTAAGCGTATTTCCAAAATTTACATATTTAACTACAACTTGGCCTGTAGGCCTACTATGGTTTTTGAACAAGACCTAGTTCATCTAATACTTACCTTAGAAAATAAAAATGTTTGACATTACTGTCTTAGTATTACTCAAATTATGGTTTTAGGTGCTGGAGACTTACCTTGTGTGAAAACTCTCAGAGAAAAATATTGTTATACTTTGTGACGAGACGACAGATACCAAAGGAAGATGTGTGTTTGTTATGCTTTTTAAGATTTGTTCAGACAATTTAACAGAACCAGTTTTGAAGGTAGGTGCAGTAAACATTCTGGAGAAAGCAGATGCAATGACATGCTCTCAGGCTATAAATGAGTGTGTTAATAAATACGGTGTCAATTTCAAAAACATTCAAGCAATTGTTACAGACTGCACGTTACATGACCAAATGTGTGATGACAATGCAGGTCCTTTTTGGAGAGCATGTGGTCCACGTTCAGTGCTGGGTCCACAAACTGGCATAAGTAGGTCACATCTTTTGCATTGAACTAACTTATGTAAATGAGGCTGTGGTAAAAGTCAAAACCACATTTTTTAATACACGAAAAAGAAAGCATCATTATGTGCAATATCTAGCTGAACACACAACTAAAGCAGCAAATCTGTTCCCAATACCAGTGAACACCCGATGGAACTCGTGGTCCAGAGCAGTGTTTTATTTGTCAGAATACTTTGCTGACATTGTTAACTTCTTCAAGCTCGATGAAATGAAGGCCATCAACAACAGTGGTATTAACTACCTAGCTTGACTTNTGACATTGTTAACTTCTTCAAGCTCGATGAAATGAAGGCCATCAACAACAGTGGTATTAACTACCTAGCTTGACTTTCAGAAAAAGATGTGAACATGGTTCTTGCTCAGTGCACATATGTAAAAATCCATGCAGCTGATATTGTAGGCATTCTCACAAAACTTGAAGGCTCTCGGTACCCCACAGCACACAAGCTATATGGCCGGCTGAACCATTTGTTGAAAGGTTTTGATGGCACATCAAAAGGTATATTTGATTCCCACTTTGAAAATCTGATTTCATCAGACTCTTCTCTCACCACCACTGAAAAAGCAATTGTGAAACAGAAATGCCAAAAAGCATCAACTCTTGTAATGACCAAACTGCAATGTTTGATGAATGGTGAACCAAGTGTGCACATTTTTAAGGCAACGAACAAGCTATTTAGTCCAAAAAACATTTTATTGAATGAAACTAAAAGTGTTTTGCCTGTTTTTGATCAAATTCCTGTATTCAATGGAATGGATAATTCTGTTCGATACTAGGGCTATGAATTTCTTAAAGAAGCTGTTCAAGATGTGGTCAGGGAAGAAAAAGAACCAGATGTAGCAAAAAATTACTGNGAAACTAAAAGTGTTTTGCCTGTTTTTGATCAAATTCCTGTATTCAATGGAATGGATAATTCTGTTCGATACAAGAGCTATGAATTTCTTAAAGAAGCTGTTCAAGATGTGGTCAGGGAAGAAAAAGAACCAGATGTAGCAAAAAATTACTGGTGGCTTTGGGAGTAGAATATAAAGAATTTACTTCAGCAGCACTGAAGGCTACATGGTTGCCTTCCAACAATGTCGACAGTGAGCGCCTTCTTAGCCACTACAATTTAGTAGTTACTGACAGAAGGCAAAATTTGAAAGAAGAGAATATAGAAACATTTACCATGCTTTCGTTTGATGACTAACTGTTGACTTTTTACAAGCAGCTGAAATAACATGTTTAAGTAAATTAGTTACATATTATGTAGATACGTATTACCTTACTGATTTTTCCTGTGAAGGTGCACATTCTGTTTGTTAGCAGTTTTTATAGTTATTCTTTACAGTTATAATTATAATTTTGTATTTTTAATTGTGATTATAGTGTAGCAAAAATGTTTATTATTTCAAAACTGAATTTTTCATGCATAAAAGGTTGTATGGCGCATAAGAAAATAACACCTATTTTCTAGGCAAATAACAGCTATTTTTGAGAAAAATAACAGCTATTTTCAAGAAAAATAACACCTATTTTTTCAGGTCTCTACCCATGGGGCACCTTATCAAATGACTTCTCAAAGGCTATGAAGCAGGCATCCACCTGCTTCCCCTCATTAACTGCCTGCACCAGATCCTCCAACAACCCAGCCAGCTGCGTCTCACATGAGTATCCTTTTCTGAAACCATGTTGTCTCTCCTCCAACCAATTCCTATTGTTCATAACATTCACCACATACAGAACCACCAGTCTCAACATTACCTTTCCAGTACTCAATGTGAGACTCACCGATCTGTAGCTGCCAGGCCTCCCCCTATCCTCCCCCTGCTTGTGTATTGGGACCACCAACGCATCCTTTAAGCAAACACTAGTAATCTTTTCACTCATGGTACTACAGAAGACCTATTACGAAAACCCCCATAAAAATTTTACATAGTGTATCACTCACAAAAAAATAAGTAACTTAAACTTGTTAGAATGTAGTTTTTACAAGAGAAGAAATTAAGAAGGTTACAAGCTTTTAATAACTTTTGTTATCAACATCTACAAAACCAGACACAAAAATTCTGATTACAAACAGGAGGCTACACAAGAGTAGTAAAATACTCACTTCTCTTTAGACAGCAATCAAGCCCAACTCCTGGCTGGCTACACTCCTGTTTTAGAAGGGGGGGTGGTAAAACCCAACCTAACTCCGAGGAAGACTCGAGAAATTTTGTTAGCGAGCAAATGCAATGCCGCATCNGGGGGGTGGTAAAACCCAACCTAACTCCGAGGAAGACTCGAGAAATTTTGTTAGCGAGCAAATGCAATGCCGCATCCTGCTATACTAAAGTGGTGACAACAGTTTGAATGTTGTCATACAGCCTCAAATGATTCTGAATGGAAAGGAAGGCCATCAAATCCACCACTGACAACTTTGTGTAGATGGAGCGATGATATGCAACTACCACATAATAACTGTTGTCACAGACACAACACAGGAGATGGGTGTGTTGATTGGCAGTGCACATTCCATTGCCCATGACCAACTTGAATATTGTAGATTGTTTTCAAGATGGGTTCTGCATTTGTTGACACAAAAACACAAAAATGCAAGATTCTTGTCTTCTCTAAGCNTAGATTGTTTTCAAGATGGGTTCTGCATTTGTTGACACAAAAACACAAAAATGCAAGATTCTTGTCTTCTCTAAGATTTCTACAATCCGAAGGAAAGAAATGCTTTCTTACACCAGATAACCACAGGGATGAAACATGGGTTCATCACTTCTCATTAGACTCAATGAGCATCTATGGAATGCAGATAAACATTCTGCCCTCTGATAAAGTTTGAAAACTGCACCATCTGCAGGAATAGTCTGACCACCATTTACTCTGATTGTGGAGTATTACAATGGACTTATTGGACAAAGGAAGAATGATTAACGCTGCTTCCTACCACCAAACTTTATGGCTTTTGTGCAAAGCAATAAAAAAACAAAGGAGTGGAAATTAGGTTGAAGTAATGTCATAATTCACAAAGCATGCACCACACAGGAAAGAATTGCTTTAAAGTTTTCTGACAAATTTTTACAGCAACTAGGCAACATGGAAAAACAGTGAAACAAAATATGTATTTTCTTTTGTATGTACTATATTGTATACAGAAATGAAAAGTGTCATGACCTACATTAACTGGGTGTAACTTAATTTTTTGAACATTCTAAATACTATGGCATATTCCAAACATCACATACTTTTAGGATTTTAAATAAAGTGCAACATTACTAATGGGAACATAAATAAATGCATTAATGGATACAGCAACAGCTGCAAAGAGTGGGAATACCTGTCATCCAGATCAGAGTCCTGCCTTTCCTGGTATTTATGTCCTTCTGGCTGCATATCATATCCAGGTTTCAGGTAGTAATCTCGCAATGACCTACCAGTTCCTGGCTTTTCAGCTTCCATATCACTATCACCCGGAGCAGAGGGGAATGGCAATGAAGGCATTCCTGTAATCACATTACAATATATGAAAGCATCAACTATTTTCCCAGGATAAACATTCCTATTATAAAGTTATGATTAGCTATCAAGTTTCATTACAAATTTATATAGAAATGTGTATATTTGTTCACGTAACTGTTATTTTAGTCAAATGACATCACTTNAAGTTTCATTACAAATTTATATAGAAATGTGTATATTTGTTCACGTAACTGTTATTTTAGTCAAATGACATCACTTAAGGCCTCTATTGAACCCAAAAATTTGCCCCTCTTTCAAATCCTTATTGTAATTATTTATGTTAAAGGGTTTCGAAATAATATCCTATACAACTCTGCTGGCCTGTATATAGTCTGTGCGACTTGTGAGAAGCGCTCACTTAAAGTGAGAAGGGTGTGTGTGACACACTGGTGTCTGATGCTTCGTGATATGTGCGTGGATAAGACACTTCCCCCTTTCCCTTCCACCCCGCCAGTGCTCGACCTGCAGCAGTGTTGCCACAACATCTTGTCACCGTCCACCCTGCCACCAGCTCGCAGGCACTCAGCAGGCTGCTGGTGTGCCAGCGCAAATTCCTGTGCACATGCACTTTCAATTAGTCCATCTACATTACTGCCCTTTGAAATCACAGGTTTTTCTTTTGTAAAAGTAACAATGTACTTAAGTAATATGTTTGTGTGTTTATGTAAATTAAGGCGAAACAAGCGTGTCTCAGAAAAGGTACTTTTAGTTTTCTACATAAAATAATTTCACAGGGCAAACAAAACTAAAGTCATGAAATTTTAAATAGTTGATTGTAGGAGTTGGAGTCCCAAGATTAATTTGCATACAGTGTGAAGATTGTGTCAATTATAAAACTTTAATCTCAAAAGAAAATAATTTACAAAACTTAGAAAATTTATACACGTGTGATATTACCTTCTATTTATTGCTAGACAACGAAAACTTCAGAAAACGCTTGAACATGACGCAAAATATGAAGATAGCGATATGTGGAAGCAGATATTTTTCAAGATACAAAATGAAAAAAAAAAATTCCTATTAATCTTTACTAATAAAATTACATGGACCATGGATGGTGCTACGACCTATTTGATTACTGGCATTGTGGTAGAAACTATACACGCTAATTAAAAAAAAAATATTGAATAATGCAACTTAAATTATGGAAGCATTCTATTAGTTTTATAATGATTGAAAACAAAATTTAGCAGATTTAAGAACATCTCACACAATAAGTAGCAAAACTGGCAAACTCAATTACAGATTTGTTTTATAAATGTATGTTTGTATGTGAAAAACAGTTTATTCAGTAAATACAAAATAAATACCAAGACCAAAAGAAAAAAATTTTCCTCCTACATAGACAAGTTTGTATTCTACTAATTAAATTTACAACACAGAAACATGCTTCAGATCTCTTAAAATTTTTGATACGACAGTCTATTGACAATAATTTAGATTAGAACTGTTTACATACTCATCAAATTTTTGTACACAATTATAGATGCTTGCAAATGAATGTAGAAAATTCTATTTGTAGATATGATTATGAGCTTCGTGAAATGAAGGTACCGTAAGCAGCAGTGCATATCCATCCAGAATATTATTCTTTTATGCAGGATTCAGGCACAATATGTGTTACAAATATCGTAGGAGGGCTATGTGCCCCCATAAATAAAGAATACAAAAATACAAATTTTCAACTAATACAGCACTAATTTTAGTAGTATTTCTTGCAAAATTTCAAACAGCTGCTAAGATGTTACATTGTGAATATGCCAGACACAGCCAGAATGATGGTAAATGTGTGTCCTACCCCTCCTTCCCCGAATACAAATCCTGCTTCTCTCAACCTTTCCACCACCCACACACAATCTTTACATGAAATCCTGGTTACACCAATGAACTATCACGACAAAAATGTTACACATGGAAATAATTTTACAACTGCAAGAAACTGCTAGTATTTTGTAAACAATTTTCTAAAAAGTGTGATAGTTTTTTGTTAAACCATGTCGACCAATTACAAGTCTACGTCTTCTGTCATACTAGTGGATAAAAAAAAATATAAAACAAAATGTGGTAGAATTTTTTTTATATTTAGAACATAAAGCAGTACCCCAAACCTTTCATTGATTAGGTGCTTGCCAATACCTAGGCCCACCAATTCTGATAGGTTTAAATTACAAAGCAATTGTTAATGGTTTACACGAAAATAGTTTTAAACCAGAATAAAAATCTTGCAAGCAAAACTAGAAAAAACAGTAAAAACTAGGATCATTAAAAATTAAATAAAAAGCAAATAGGAATAAAAATCACAAATGTCAAGTTCTTACACTTGTGTATGTGAAGCCATTGCTAGCCAAATTGAAACCAATTTCATGATATAATACACTCACCTTTATTGCCAGTATATTTGTCGGGAAGGGGAGGAAGCTGCTTCCATAACAAGTTAAGTAAACACACACCTAAGTTAATGCCTTATCCGGGATTCAAAACCTGAAATCCTCGGTCCGTAAAACAGCACATTCTTGACAACGCCATGGAAAATGAATGTTCATATTGATGGAAAGAATACATTTATTCTCCAATCTATTTTCAATGAAAGTAGCCATTTATGTATACATAAAAACACAAATAAAATTTTTATTTATAATCAAACAAATTTTTGATAAGGAAATAACATATTACAAACTTTACTTGGTGAGAAATAATATATGTATATATTTTTATTGGCATTAGTTAGAAATATATTCTTAAAGACAGTTTTGAAGTTGAATGCAATATAGAATGCTATATACATACATGTTACAAACTCACCATAAAGTGCAAAGACTGCACTAACTTCATATAATCAACATAAAGGAATAAATAATTATTTAAAATAACATCGCAGTTCAGGTTAGGCGTTGATGTCCACACCAAATACACTGAAGACCCAAAAAAAAGGTATAGGCATGCTCGTACAGCATGGGAGGACAGAAATGAGCACATTTTCGTATGAACTTTTTGTTGAAAACTGTTTATCCGTATTTTACTATGATTTCTTGATACCNCAGAAATGAGCACATTTTCGTATGAACTTTTTGTTGAAAACTGTTTATCCGTATTTTACTATGATTTCTTGATACCGTTTTAAAAAGTAATTTCCCGTAATTTCAAATACATTGTTTTTCTTACAATTCACAATGACGAGTAGAACGCGATCCCGTGGGAGCGGGTACAACCGTTCAGTCAGCAATTGAAGACCGAAAACATCAGCATTGTCGCTGCAGTTGAGGCTATTTTGAAACACCCAAGCAAATATTCAGAAGACATATTTTCGCTACAGTTAACTTAATGAGATATTATTTTTCACCTCAATATTAACTAAAACATTAATTATTCTCACATTACCAACATGAAATAGATTGGCAACTTTTTCTTCTTCACTCAGAGGACACAAAATTTAGTCAGTTTATTAAAAATATAACATACAAACACCAGAGTAAAATACTGTTACGTGAGGACCCCCACGCTAGGCGCAGAGCACGTGTGGTTAGNATACTGTTACGTGAGGACCCCCACGCTAGGCGCAGAGCACGTGTGGTTAGTCTTGAAACAGTGGGGGGGGTGGCTCACGCAACCTAGCCACAGGTATGTCGCCTGGTAGGCAGAGATTGACAGCTTGTAATGACGCAATATTCATAATTTTTCGGGACACGGGTGTAAAATTCTTTCGTGTGTATGAAGCTTTGGAAAGNAATGACGCAATATTCATAATTTTTCGGGACACGGGTGTAAAATTCTTTCGTGTGTATGAAGCTTTGGAAAGCGTCCCAATTTTAGAGAGTCCAAAACTCCTTTCCTCTCTGACCAGATGATGCAAGATATGGATCAAAAAGCAACAGACTGCAGTAGTGGAGGAAACAGGAGTACTATGATCAAACCCACAGACCTTTGACAACATCTGCCACATTTCCCATAGGCAACAGATTCAAAAATCTAGAACCAAATAATTTATAAGTTGCAAAAAACACATAAAACTAATTTAAAGATAAATAACTGAAGCTAGTACAAGTACTCACCAAACATTGATCCATCATGACCAAACATGGGTCCTTCCTGTGAAAACATGGAAGACTGATCGAAGCCTTGAAACATTTTCAGCATTTCATTCATCTGATGTTCAAAGAAACGATGAATTTCAACAGGGTTACTAAATACCCTAAAGCCAAATGGTGTTTGGGTTCTGTGAACAAGAAATTTAACTATATAAGTACAATTAAAACTTTAAATTAAAGGGTCATAAAACATCTATTTTAGACTGCATGATACCTTTGACAATGCTTTCCAAGTCTAATAAATAGCATTTCATATTTCTATTTTTTTGCAGCTTTTAAAATGAACATGTTACCATGGCAACATAATGTACTCTCAAACATTTACTATTTGAACACATTTCTCACAAACACAGCAAATGCTGAATGAGTAAAAGTTGTTAAGCAAAAATTAAATGTGAATTTCATATTTCTTTGGGTTACCACAGAAACTTTTATATTGTTAACATACTTGGGAAAGTTAACAAAATAAACTTAACTGATTAAAGTTAGAAGTTAAAATCCATACAAATTAACTGATTTAAAGTTTAAATTAAAACAAAATTACCTGATTAAAGCTAAAAGTTTAAGAACAACAAAATTTTAACAGTGAAAATAAAGCCACAAGAAAGTTTTTCNAATTACCTGATTAAAGCTAAAAGTTTAAGAACAACAAAATTTTAACAGTGAAAATAAAGCCACAAGAAAGTTTTTCGTTAATGTTTATTCAAGACATAAAAAAGTCACAATTTACAGTCCCAGAAAAAAAAATTACAACTCGGTTACTGGATACCGAATCAGATAGGCCTACTTATCAAAATGATGAATTAACAATCTTTTACAAAACTAACTCGACACTTCTCTCACCTATGACTTACAGGCTGCATGCGGGGTCAACACAAAGTCGTACTCGGGTTTANAATTACCTGATTAAAGCTAAAAGTTTAAGAACAACAAAATTTTAACAGTGAAAATAAAGCCACAAGAAAGTTTTTTGTTAATGTTTATTCAAGACATAAAAAAGTCACAATTTACAGTCCCAGAAAAAAAAATTACAACTCGGTTACTGGATACCGAATCAGATAGGCCTACTTATCAAAATGATGAATTAACAATCTTTTACAAAACCATTTGAAATAAAAATTCTAAAATAAACTCTTACAGCACAACTTAGCACGAAACCAGACCAGTGCAGTGACTACAAAAACAATTGAAATGTGCATGCCACACGAGGACCATCAACTGTGATTATTGCTTAGTGAGAGATTGTATTGATAGATCACGACGGTGGCATCTCGCCTACCTCACAATCACGCTGAGTGTGACTTAACGATTTTCGATTCAGTACATAACGTCATTGGATCGATCTGTATAACATGGTGTGCAACTCATTGGCCATCAAATACGTTGCATATTTTAATGAAGTTTGTCAAGATAATAATGGCGTTTGCATACACTTCGTTGTCAGCTTCGGCATCCAAGCGATTGTAAAGTTATCTAATTTTAGTTTTAATTGTTAAAAATATATTTTAATAATTAAAAGTTAGGTTAATTAGTTTTAAAATTAACTAATAAGTTAGAAATTACACAGCTTTTAATGATTAATTTTAATTGTTAATTGTTTTAATTGTGAATCTCAAGCATGATTGTTAACCCGTTCAGTCACGCATTAATTTGTATGCTGAAGTGTTGCAATTGTGTAATATTTATGTGAATTGTACTTGTGTCTGGCAAGTGGATTAGCTGACAGCGTGTTGATAAAATATACAGCCTCTACTTGATGCACCAGTTGATGGCGAAAGGATACATAAACAAAAAGTAAACATTTGGCGCTACTTTCGTCGAACTGTCAAAATCTTGCCAAGTTACTTGAGACAGAGAGTATAAACACACTAAAACCCGCGACAGACAGAAAAAATCTCTTTTCGGTCCGGGACAAAATTCCCCACTTTTAACAAAACCAGTTTGCGCTTGCGCCGCACATTTTAGTTTGCCTCTAGACACCGTCTGTTACGGTAGAAATTTAGAGCTCTCGAGGCGCTTCCCCATCAAATAAAACTTATAAACAACATAGCTAATACATTTCTTCATACAAATTCAAGATCTCACTTCATATTTAAATCAACTAAACATTTTTAAATACCTAATTTCTACTCTGTTAACACACAAAACGTAAGGAACTAGCGGGGCCTGCCCTGATTGGCCGATCTCTCCGGCGGGGACGGGGTCTTGCACTCTCCACCCAGAGATGGCGCATTGTCTCCTTTCATACGTGATGCTCTCAAAGTTTACAACTCTAGTTTTTAAGAAATACCGCCTCCTATTTTATTTTATTTAAATTACTGTTACCATTAACCGCAATGAACAAAAAGGCTGCCAACGTACGTTTCGAACCTGTCTTAGGACTCTGGCACCTTACAGCGCCTCAGGGATTGAGAAATGATTGAAAATACAAAATATGATTAAACAATTACCAAATATATAAATATATATAAACAACACCTCAAGATCACAATCATAACCATCTCATTTCACTACAGGCAACGTCTTTACCCAGACCTAATGCGAATAAATTCACGGGACTATTCAGGCTTAGAATCAGCTTTCATACAATAAAAGACCGGCCGGGGGTTTTAATAAATTTTCGTCCATTCTATAACTAAACCTACATTTTACAAAATACTGAATTAAAAGGGACAATACTAGGTAGCAGCCTCACGACTACCTCCTCCAATGACCTCTGTGCAGGCAGNTTTCATACAATAAAAGACCGGCCGGGGGTTTTAATAAATTTTCGTCCATTCTATAACTAAACCTACATTTTTCAAAATACTGAATTAAAAGGGACAATACTAGGTAGCAGCCTCACGACTACCTCCTCCAATGACCTCTGTGCAGGCAGAGTCGGAGGGAGATTAAAAGTTAATGGACAAGAGCCCTCCCCAGGGCTTGAACTACCCCTGCGCTGAGGAGATTATAAACACTTTTCAGCTATGGCGTTTAGTGAGTTTTGCTGTGTAGGTGGAAAAAAATGTTAGGTTGGCGGCACAGTGGCAGCAGTTAAATAGGTCGTCGGTGGGACCACCGCAGTATCATCCTTCCAAGTTGCCTTGGTCGCAACGCGGCCTCCATTCCCGTGTTGTGTCCTTGGTTCCGACCAACCTTCGAGTTGTTAACCTCTACACACACACTTAGTGTATCGTAAGATTGTGTGCTGTGAGCAAGATCACTCACAACTAATGTTTTCTGAACAGCAAGTACTGCCTGGCCGTTGCTAACTGTGCAAAATTTTGCAATGTCATATCAATGACAGTGCCGCATAGCAATAGTAGGGAGTCCAGCCATCTAGACATGGCGCACCAAGAGTAAAATACTGAAAATGTTGTTGAAACTAGTGATGCTGCATTGAAATGCTATTGTATGTCTTCAGTCAAAAAAACATTAGTGTATTTGGGAAGGTGTCTGTGCCCAACAGTAATTTAAATATAACTTCAGAATGATATAGAATAAAGATATGTAAGTCGAATGGCAAACATTTTAACAGAATCTTTACACTATCAAATTAAACAAACAAATTAGTAGTATTTTTAGTGGCTCATTTCCAAATATAAACTCGTGTCTGAACTCCGACCACAGTCTCAGTTCGTACATTAATTAAATACAATTATATCTGGAAAGGACTAATAAATGAAAGAATTATAAATATTTTCNAGTCTCAGTTCGTACATTAATTAAATACAATTATATCTGGAAAGGACTAATAAATGAAAGAATTATAAATATTTTCACAAAATTCAGCAATTAGAAACTGAATTTTTTTTACATTTAAGTCTGTTTATATTCACATTACGTAGCATATATCATCGCAACAGCAGCATAAGTACTCGTCATTACAAATGTGAAACACATTTTCAGTGCGACAAACTAAAAATAAAAAGAAATGTACTTGTCGATAGAATTTGGCGACTACATTTGAAAGCATTTGTAAAATGTGAAAGTGCTATAATAAAAAGTATTCAGTTATATCTTTCATTGAAAAGAAAGTCATGGCCCATAAACATAAAATTCAACATGGCAGCAAGACAAACTTTAACAGTTATAAAACCGCATAACTCAGTGCCACATAAAATTATATAATATATATAATAATGTAATATATAATTTATATAATAATATAAATAGTATATTACTAAAATACTAATATGGATGAGTTTTGTAAAAATTATGCTGTTTGTATAGCCATCAACATGCATTTCATTACGCCGTCACCAGGCATTTTAGATTCTCAGAATTTAGGACTTTTTTATCATGGCACGATGGATATCAAAAAATTTAACAGCAATGTGTATTTCAGTCTAACTTACACAATACCTCATTTCTGCCACTTCCTGCCATATCGGTGGGTATAACTGACCCTCAACACTTGACACAAGAGAGAAGAAGGAAGAATATAGAAATTCACAGCCATGTGATGCCTAAGTGCTAGCAGAAAATTGTAGATAGCCACACCATCTCACCACCAGTATTCAGTTGGAATACATCTATCGTGTTTTTAGGAATGCTCATAGGTATGAAAACTAATATTCCAGAAGTTTAACCTCTTGGAAGGATTTTGTTTTCCAAGCCTGTACCAATGATTTTGGAGATTATGCAGTGAAATTTATATAGTCTATCCACGGTTACTACCAATTTTNTGTACCAATGATTTTGGAGATTATGCAGTGAAATTTATATAGTCTATCCACGGTTACTACCAATTTTTCTGGAACCCTGCTACTGAAGTTCTACTTTCCAGCTGTTCACTATGAATCCTCCTTTCACATATAAACAAAACAAATACGTTTGGACATAAATGACAAGAAAACGGTGCACGCTGTTTATGGCTGGATAGACAGTCAAAAATAAATATTGTGACAAGAATGCCTGCGGGGCGTATCAGAGTTCGTGAGGGATGGAGGTCTTGATGAAAAATAAAAGAACTAAACATGATTTTTAATTTATTCACACAGCTATTATTTACAGCATTAAATTATCTATATCCCCTATGACTCTTTATTTCTCCGTGAGCACAATATTTAATGTCTGTCTGATTAGTCAATTAACTCATACTCATCATTAACATGTGTTCAGGCTATCTGTTGCCATCAATTGTAATGTATTTCACTCACACATCCAGTCCAACGGTCCAGCCTGCCAGTCGCACTATTAGCTGCACACTTCTCTTCTCGCTCGTTGTCCTTCGCTCGATGCTGCAGCCGCTCATCCATTCTACAACTGCCGGCCCGGATATCCATTTCACTATTTATACTATGCTGACCTTGACCTGGAAAGATGCTGCACCCCGAGTATAGCTGAGAGCAACGAGGTCAGTAATCCAGAGCATTCTTCAGATGTCTCAAAGACACCCGATATCAAACGTCGGGAGCGGCACGCGCCCTGATAGGCATAACAGGCATGAATTGTAAACATTCCATTGTGAAAAGCAGCTGCAGCTCTGGTTGCAACTGATAGCGCAAGTGCGTCAATAAATCATCCAACTACTCAGTCCTTCACTTCCACTCGTTCGCGTGGAACAAAGCAGCAAGCGTGTAACAATGAAAAGTGTTCCAAATAATGATGCCTGAAAATGTATTTATATCAGTAAAAAATATTTAATAATATTGTAAACCACTACCAGAAAAACCTCTCTACAGAGTCCCCATTTAAAGCTATCGCCTTTCCATAACAACTCGCTTTTGAGAAATGATAAAAAATTTGGATGAAAAAAATTTAAAATTTGAGGGAAATCTGCTAAAAGATAAAATTTTTTGCATTTTTTTTAAATTGCTGGATGTTGCATTTCTCTTCTGTGGGGCCAGGTCAGCTCATATCTAAAAATAGATACACCTCAGGTCACAAGTGCTATTAACACTGCCAAACCTCCACCCCTCAGGCTGCTGAAATGTTTCCACACAGAATGCGACTAGGCTCTGTGCTCTCCTTTCATTGACTTCTCACTTTGTTTGTGTTATTAAGACTTTCACTTGGGTTTTTGATTCCTGTTTGTTGACGACCTATTATGCTTAGTTTTTTAGGACATACCATCAGCAATACAGGTAGATCAAAAAAGTATGCAGCACCCAATATTACAGTTTTTGTAATTTATTAGGGGTACGGAGGAAGTTGCAAATAACCTTCTGCGATATTATTTTATTTTCTGAATTATCATCAGAAATTTTTGCAAATGCCACCAAACATTGAATATTTGCACCAAAAAACGTAGCCCGTGTCTAATGTTTCTGCAATTGATTGGCGACAAAGGAGGCTGTAGACACCCTTCTGTGGTATCACTTTATTCGAAAGACATCTGTTTACTAGTATAAGTTAATATTTTGTTGAACTATGGTTAGATTTTTTGCAAGAGGCTGCTATACATTTATTTTTTTGTGCCGAAAAACGTAGGCCTTATCCAATGTTAACGTTTTTGTAATTCATTGGCAACAAAGGATGTTGCAGATACCATTTTATGGTATTGTTTTATTCTGAATACATCTGTTTATTAATATAAGTTACTGTATCATTTTCTCATTTTCCTACAAGAGGCCATCAAAAATGGAATTTGTGGTCACAAATAAGTACACTATGTCCAATGTTATAATTTTTGTAATTGTTTGGCAACAAACGAGGTTGCAGTTACCTCTCTATGATTTTATTTTATTTAGAAGACATCATCTAACTATTGGTTTAAATTGATATTCCATGTAAAATTCATGTTGATTTTACACCAGAGACAATTGAACAAGGACTTACAATACTCTGTAAATCTGCACAATGCTCAATGTTCTTTTCCAGTCTACTTTTAATTAATATCAACTATGAAATAAATATTGCAAATAATAAAAATAAATTATTATTATAATCTATAAAGTTTTATTTTATAAAAATAGAATGTACTTTTCCTATACAAAAATATATAATGTTTGTGTTACAGGAAAAAACCAACTATATCTTACATGGGATGATTTCTGAAGGTTTGTTTCAATGGGTGTGAATATAGGATGAATAGTATACATTGCCTTTCAAAATATTTATAACCATCCGTAACCAGAAATACAATTCAGAATAGCAGCAAAAGTTCAACAGAACCTTTCCGAGGATAACAAATCCAACCAAATATCTAAGCTGTGTTCCAATTCAGCTCGTAAGGGCCCTTAACAAAAATTCATTGAGGTCATGACATCAAGTAAGACCTGTTCTAATTCAAACGAAGGGCACAACAGCACCCTCAAATGTCCGCTTCCACCAAGGGCACGAGGGATATCCCCTTCACTATAAGTTCTGTTCTTCAATTGTTTATAATAGTTCATCATCTTCGTCTTGCCATTTTCTTGCCGACTAGTGGCATCGTCTGGCACGATTCCCGCGTGCCAGAAACATGGAGTGAACCTGCTGGAAATCAAATCCAGTTTGCCTTGGTGGGTGGCAAGCACCCTAGTTGCTATACCACCGCAGCCCTTAAATGTTATCAAGTTTTTAGAACAGTGTGAATACGACTGTGGACAAATGATCAGTGAATTGCAAATGTGACTGTTAAAAGACACTCTTGGGCCTTATTCATAGTCGTTCTTAGTCCGGACTATGAAACGATTATCCTCCAACCAAATTTTTTCGTATTCAGAGAGCCTTATTATTGCCAGTCCGGGGATCATTTTGCTTTAGTATGGACTAACTTTTAGTCCGGACTTAGGGTAGGAATAACGATGTATTAAAGTCAAAAAAGAAACATGGCGAACTTAAAATAAGTTAAGTTTGCTAATATTACATGTAAGTGGAAGCTAGATAAAATTTACAAAAAACAAAAAATGCATTTGGACGATTTTGATAAGATGGATTCACACCCTCCAAGTAGCCTACGTACATACAAATAAAAGTAGAACACCGCATGAATACATGTGTGCATTCAATTTCACCCTTAGTGTTTGTACGTACATAGAAAAGAGAGGCAAAGCAGCTCAACTTTCAGCTTCTAAGTAAGTGCTGCTGAACCCTCAACCAGTGGCGGTTTCTGCTTTAGAGCTGCAGGGCTGTCCGTGCTGCAAAGGGCAGTTACTCCGGATACTAGAATTTTAATATAAATCCTATTTTGACAACATATACGGTAAAGTATTGTCTTATCAGTGCAGTGGTAGCATAGTGGTAACATCGTGGGTCGATGTGCACAAGGGTGTTAAGTTCAAAACTTGTCCAGGTAAAATTTTTTAAAAATTATATTATAATGTATTTTTGTAATGTATTTAGCACTAAAATACAAATTTATCATCATTATAAAGAAAGTATTGGCATAAAAAAAATTAAACCATCCCATACTACCAGTGACAATCAGATGTATAAAATATTTAAAGAAATTTTTTTTTGTAATTATGGAAAAAATATTAAAGGAAATAATTACTTTCCTTAACGTGTAATTTTCATTGAAAGAGAGAGCCCTAATAAAAAAATTTGAACAAATAATTAAGATTCGAGCCTGTAATTCACATTTACAAAGAAAAAAACCTTGCCCACTGCTCTACACAGCCATACATGATTTTGTCTTAACAAATTAAAATATTAGCAACCATAAAATTGTAGATAAAATATTTAATAAGTTGCAATTTTTAGGAAATTTGGTCATTAGGTAAAGGGAAAATCTCTGTCTGAATTGATTGAAGCTACTTTTAATGTGTATGTCATTTCAATAAGACTTCTTTTGAAGGAAAGCTTTTATTTGAGAAGAGAATCTGTAATGCGCATGCGCAGTACACCTGGCGACAGTGTACTTTGATGATCCCTCGAAAGTTAATCCCACTAGTTGGGGTTTATGAATAAGATATAGTTAGTCCACCCATGGTCCGACTAACCTCAGACGAACTCAGAGGAAGATGATCTCTGGATCATCCTTGGACGAAGACCTGACTATGAATAAGGCCCTCCGAGTATAGTACTACTCTGTGTAATGTACAGTATGTTATTGAGACCAAGTGAATTTCCACAGATATTTCAAAGTCAAAATTCTTGACTTCCTAACCACCACTGCTATCTCAATAGCAATTGTAACTGAACTGTTACAAACATTCACCAAAAAAATTGACCACTGATCACTACATTTTCTCAGCATTTTGTACCACTAGCAGCCTGTGTCTACGGTAATAAACATCTCACTGTAACCATCTGAATATAAATAATAGTGGAAATTAAATACGCTTTCATTTAAGAGGCAAGATATCAAAATACAACCACAAAAGATACTCCAACATAAAGCACTACATTTTTTTTTTCAGAATAGAAATACTGGTTTGACAAAACTTGCTTAATGCTTTCACACACCACTGAGGAAATGTAAACTTGATATTTAACCAAATGTTTTGTAATGAGATGCAAAATTGTGTAACATTAACATGGTGGTTTAAAAATTAAAAATAAGTTACTACTAAATAAATGCAGTCAAAAAAAAAAAAAAAAAAAAAAAAACAACCATCCAGGCTTTCAAATGGAATTCCTGACTTTAGGCAAATTATTCATTACATATGTAGACTTTTACTTACAACTTTCCAATTTCCTGATTAGTGGGAATCCTACATAGTGTACTGTTACTGTATTTACATACGCCTACTGCTAAATTACATTCAGAGCCTAAGTGGATAGTCTTCACTACCTAAACAATTGGAAAGAAATAACAATGGAAAAACCACTTTAAGGTGGTGCCATACAGCAGTTGACAAAAATAGTGCAACAGATAATTCATTTTTTTGTTTTAAAACATGTTCAATGCAAAATCTTTTTTCCATTGTTTTTATTTAATACCTTACTATCCCGACTAGTCATGAACGCTGTGAGGTAATTCTCTACGCAAAATGGGATAGAAAACATTATACAAACAATGTCTTACAGTAACTCATATGGGAGGTAGCCACCCTTGAAAATTTATATTTCAAATGGTTCTACCAGAAAATAGTGAAACCTACATGAGATGAAAGAGTCATTCTGTGAATAATGTTTTCTTTAACCAAGACCTACAACCTGCGAACAGTTGTAGCATACTATCATCCCCTACATTGAGACACTGGGGGTGGTATGTTATTATCCTACCAATGTGTATGAAACCCTCAGGTATTTTGTAAAGACGTCAATCATATGTTACAGTACGGAAACACGTTACCTTGACGTAACACGCTCTGGCGAACAGTGTTCGAGACAACGGACAAAGTTTGTAAGGGTGCACTTGGTGGCCTGCCAAGTACGCAACCTGCAAGCAAGGCAGATCATACGAACACGGATTGACTGCTGTGTGTGAATGCAGGTAATGGTGACAGGACAGCATGTTCGTACAGTACAGGCTCTGCGGATAGTTGTAATTGAAAAAGGGGAAGCCGTAGAAGGTAACTGCACGAAAATGTGCCTTGCAAATCATCCGTGTGTAACTGTTCAAAGTGGCAGTCACCAGCTTCGATACACAAATGATAGCAATGCACACTCGACTGACGTGGGCAAAGATGTGTGGGGTGTTGCAAATGATAGTACAGGCATCAGCAATCCGGGCGCGAAGTTCAGCTACCATGTTGACAGGGGTCTCGTACATGATACTTGGCATCTTCATCAATAATAATTTATATTTTCTGAAAGCATATGTTTTTTTTAAATTGCAACTCAATTTCCAACTATGTGGCTTTGGGCCCATAACCTATTAATGGTTATGATTAGAATTCCTATAGACATGATCGTTGACTGTTCCATCTACCTACATTTCTCTTTCCATAACAAAATAAAACAGACTTTCAAGTGATATGTATGCTTTTGAGATTTAATATAACTGCACGATACATTTCCACATTCCCACACTAAGTTAAAAAAAAAAACAGAACACCAGTAAAACTCTTGACTCTAAATGTCATTCAATTAAACTGATAACTATTACTACGAAACTTTAAATAATAATAATGTATAGGTGTAATTAAAGATCAATCAATCATTTTATTCATTCAAAATATCACACATTATGGTATAGAACATGTCAAATTTGCTTAAAAAAAAAAATTACATAAAATTTTATGAGTTGCTAAATTATGAAAATTGATGGTTATTTTGTGAAAATGTCACCTCTGTCCGATTTAAGTACGTACCTGGTTATGCACACAGGCTGTGCAGACAATGAACTTATTGCTGAAGATATTCTAGATTCTGTAGTTTCATTACATTCTTCCGTAACCAATTCTTGTTGTTTGTACACATACTAAGTAATACATTATTTGTACAGAAATCAAATAACCTGGTGATCACATCCTACACCAGTTTTTTAAATGAGAGACTTTGTGCATGTCAAGGTTTACACAAATAATCATGTTATTACTTTACCTCTCATTCAAACCGTCATCATCATCATCATCTTCATCATCTTCCCAGCTCCATATTGGCTTACGGAATTTATTTGGAGGTTCTGAGTCACCAAAATTCTCTCTAAAACATAAATTTGAAAAAAAAAAAAAAAAAACACACTTATATACTCATAAAGGCCATTTTTTTTTTAATTAGTCTGGTAGGAACTATAAGATAAATACAGTAAGTTTTGCTATGACACCTGGTACATCATTGGTCTGTGACCATGTACTATAAAATTGTCTCTCTGACTTTATGTAATGCTGTTTCCCAAGTATTCCAACAATTTATTGCCAACATATTATAAAAAAAAATTGTTTTCAATAACATACAGCTCAACAGAAACCCAAAAAATGTTTCTATGTATTGCATACTGATATTTTTTTGAGGCACATGGGAACCCAACAATTGGATTTAACATTATTCTGAAAAACAAAAGTAACTTCGAAATTTTTTTTTGTTTTAAATAACATTTTAATTTATAGTAGGACACTGCAATGTTATGGCAAGTCCTACTGTACACGCTTAACTCTTAAGTGTACCACTGTTACAAAATTCTTTGGTTTGTCATTGTTTACTCACACACTACTTAACAAGGGCTTTTATTTTCCCCAAAATCACCACCCATCGACAATTATTACCAATGTTACAACACAACCTGTTTTGATGACATGAGTACCTTTTAAAAAAATTTATTTGTAAGTATGGGTTTAAAGATGTGATTCTTGGAAAACAAAACTTTATGTAGCAAGTATTGTTCCCTAGTCCACAAAATGAAGTTTTGATCTCAGACATTATGATTAAATCTCCAGTAACCCAATGTATCAATATTGACTACAAACTTCACAAGGACTGCAACATGCAATTTGAAAGCAGCGAGTGACAACAAAGGAAAGACTTAACTGTGCTCAAAACAGGGGCACTTCTTGGGAACTTTGGGACATTACAGTTTCTTTCTTATATGCCCGCAACCTGAACTATAAACATATGGTATCTGAATATACCACACGGAATGCATCGCAAAATTGGAGATTGAAATTATAATCTTCCTGAAACTATATATGTGTACATAATACTTAAAGGTCACAAACTTATTGCGCACCAAAAATCTTTACCAATTACGTGCGCTGATTAACTTGACGCGTAGGAGACATCCCTAATCTTCAGATGCGCACTTGCAATTAACAATAGGGCAGGTAGTGAACAATACGAGACTTGTGGTAGCTGCAAAAAAGAATTTAAAGACGGTGATGAAAGCATAAAATGTGACGGCATATGTGATATGTGGTATCATAAATTGTGTGTTGGAATCGGGAAGAAGAAATAAGACACTTTAAAAAAAAAGAACAAAGTGAGCGAGTGGTACTGCAATAAGTGCACAGACAAATACATCAATACAGAAGAAGAAATACGACTCTTTAAAGAAGAACAAAACGAACGAGTGGTACTGCAATAAGTGCAGACGAATACATAAATACAGAAGAAGAAATACAACTCTTTTAAAGAAGAACAAAACGAGTAAGTGGTACTGCAATAAGTGCACAGACATATACATAAATACAAGTGTAGACAATGCAGCCAACTTGAACAAGACAAGCCCAACAAAAATTTACAACCTTTTAACTGAAGTATTGAAAAGACTTGAGAAGCTCGATGAAATACAAAATGACCAGAAACAGATAAAGCTGTCAAAGGCTATGAGGATACGCTTCATGAAATAAGAAAAGATCTAACAGAAGTAACATCTGAATTAATAAAAGTTCGCGAAGAAATTGTCAAATTAAAAAATTAATTAGTTGACCGAGACAGATTAATTAAAGACGTAGATCTCTTGAAAACAGAAAATAAAGACCTAAAACAGTATCTGAGGGTCAACAGCATCGAAATACATCGGTCTCCCAGTCGTAAGAAATGAAAACCCATTGGAGCTGATAAACAGTGGAGGGAAGGCTCTGAAGAGAGCAATAACAGACCAAGAAATTGATGCCCGTCACAGGCTGCCGACCAGGAAACAAGAAAAATGAAATAATAAAGGCAAAAAAGGCCAACGGGAAGCACATATCTTTAGACATTGGAATAAACGCACCTTCACGGCCAGTATTCATCAATGGACACCTGATCACCACAAATAAGATTGTATTTAAACAAGCAAAAGGACCTGAGGCAACATGGGTATAAGTTCGTCTAGACGCAAGACTGCAAGATTTTCGTACAAAGAAATGAGCAGGACAACAAAACACCAGTAATGCTAGTTGAAAATGAACTAAGTGAAAATGTTATGCAAGTACATGCCTTTAGTGTAAATTAATTTCTTTTAATGTGTCCCCTAGATTACTGCTATTCAAGAAGTGTTATTCCACCTAGCAAACAAAGGGTTATCAACATCATGTACATAAATGCAATAAGCATTAGGAATAAATGAGATAATATTGAAGTCCTTGTAAATTCACTCAAGGTAGTTGATGTTTCATTCATTGATGATACATGGAACAATAGCAACGAAATTGAACACAATAGCATAACCAATTACAAAAGTTTCTTTGCCTACAGGGATGATAAAATCGGTGAGGGTATTGGTATTTATGTGCATAACTCGTGGGACAGTTGTGTCCTTAATAAATCTGAAGGTACTTACAGCTTATTATTGCTAGAAATAACAAGTACCAGTAACTTAATAGCTAAATTTACTCTTCTGGGGGCCTATAATCCTTCACGTTTTAATGCAAGAAAATTTCTCGATATTCTTGAAAGTCAACTGTGCCAGATAAAAAGTAAAAGGTTAATTATCGCCTATGATTTTAATATTGACATACTCAATGTAGACGAGCTTTCTGATTGTTACAAAAATCTACTGTGCTCATGGGGTTTTGTCATATGCAATACTTTGTACCTACCCTACACGTGTCACAGAAAATAGATCATATTTAATTTAATTGATCATGTAGTAGTCAATAATGCCAATACGAGTATAATGTATCAAATATACATACTGAAATTAGTAACCATAACATTTTAATAACTGACATATTCACCAATATAAATAAAATTACGAAAACAAAACATGCACAGTGTGATGGAAGCAACAAAAGTAAAATAAACTATCAAAAATTAAATTAAATTTTAATGCAATTCAATTTTGATTCTAATGATAAGAACTTAACTACTGCCTATAATAAGTTTGCTAATGCTTTAAATAGTGCAATAAAGAAATACAAAATAAAAATAAATACTACAAAAAAGCAAACTATTGGTGGGCAAATAGATCCCCTTTGATTAACATATGAATTAATTCACCTTATAAATAAACAAAATAGGATACATAGTATAGCGATTTCAGAATTTAAAGCCATTTGTTTGTGTTTTATTTTGTTTTGAGTTGAATGTTTATTTTTTTTTAATGTAATTTAATCAGGTATAGCTATAATTGCAATTTAGGACATCCCCTTAAATTCTTATTTTTTTACTTGTTTGTTTACATTTAACATATTTTGATATTTCTATTTCTTTTCTTTTGCCATGTGAACTGAGCTCAATTATATTTGGAATTGTTAATTATTTTGTCACCGTTTTCTCTTTGCTCTTTACCTGGCTTAATCAAGCATGTTTTGCCACGGAGGAATGCATTTAACTACAGTTCTGATAAGATAAGTGCCACGTCTCAGGAAGTGATTAATATCGTTGAATTTCCCGTTTTTAATCAGCTTCACTGTGTGAACCCCTTTTGATTGAGACTCTCCCTAGAAGCCATGGATAGGGGTGAATCGTAACTTTTGTATCTTAAGAATTCTTTTAATTTTGCACATACTGCCCACCATAATGTTAGGAATGGTGTTCGAAAGGTGCCTAGTTGTATTAAATATGCGGAGCATGATAAAGAAAAGGCCCTAAATGCACTGCACGTAGATTTTGAAGTGCTACAAACTACGTGAGCTGCAGTCTCCACCAGTGTTGAATAAGTATGAACTACTTCGGGTATGGTACTGCAATTTTAAAGAACGGTAATTATTAAGTTTAGTGACTTTTCTGAAGGAAACGTCCAAGATAAACGAAAGTTGCATTAATGGATTAAGTGCTTCAGTGCGTTATATTCGTGTATGTGGCATTTTAGTGGAACATGGTGTTTCGTCGACTGAGGTAAGGTTGAATTGGCCGTTGACAGAGGAATTGTACCAGCCGCCTAACTAGGTGAGTTAATTTATATTCTTTTGGTATGTTTTACAGTTCATTTAAATAACCAAAATCCTAAATTCGTAGTTTAGTGTAAAACCCTACAATCCTAGGTTATATTTTAAAAATGTAAAATAGTGATTCACCCATCATGGGGTTACGTTCTGTTAGGTTAGGTGGGCAAATACTAAGAAATTAGTCTTAAGTTCATACCCCTCGTATATTCGTGATCTGCGTCAATAGGAGAGTGGAAATACATACACCATTACCCGTGAATTTTTTTTTTTTTTTACAGAAAAGTCACTTAACTTAAAAATTACCCCAAAATGTTATTGTGTACCATTTACTTTTATGAACAGTGCTATTAATGGGAAATTGCTTTAAATAAATAAAAAAAACCTCCAGACTTTACACAGATTTTATTACTTAAGTACTAAACAACACAAATAACACTACAATCAAACCTGTTCAAGTGGTGATTCTGGTTTGGTAAACCAAATAAACCCTTGATGAAATTATAAACGCTCATATTTAAAGGCTTTCTTGCAAAACACTAGATTGCTTTATCAGAAATGACAATGACGCAATATTTATGTATTGTTTTCAACAACTTCAAAAAGCAAAGAATAAAGAAGATAGTCAAGGAGAAAGTAAAACAAAATGAAAACCACAATATGGGTTTACAATTGACTTAACAAAAACATTAAGCTATATACTTAGAATGAAAACTATGAACCAAAGCTAATGCGTTCAAGGATATTAGTTTTGGCTGAAGTGCGCCGGTAGTGTAAAACAAAATTAGAACAATAATTAACACATGGAATTTTTTTTTGTGGTAATGTGGCCAACAGAGAGCCCCACGGCCAAAAACAAAAAACAATAGGCAGCCAAATAGAGGATAATGAAGGAGAAATACTAGACTGGATCACAAATACTACTCTTCTCGGTTGAGGCCCATCAACCTGATACATGGAAAAATGCACAATTTAGAACATGTTTGTAAGTGAGGAGGAAAGTACATAAACATAGTATTCATGTAGATAATTAAAGTGCTTTTGCCGAACGTGGCAAACTGTTTGGTGTTACTTAAATTTGTCCGTATTTTATAATTAACTGAGTTCTAAGTAATAACCGCCAACCCAGACGTGCAGTCATGAAAGCGAATTCTCCGAACCATAATGACAAACTACCAGGACTTTCAAATTACTTACTTTTTAATGAATTCAACACCAATGAAACCAGAACAAAACTTAATTAGACTCAAATGGTTATCAAACCCACCACAGACTAAGCCATGTTAAGTGCAAATAGTAAATTTCCATAAAATCAAATTATCCAAATATTTCACATAAATTAAACTGAATGGCTGAAGAGATAGAGCAGCCCTCAACTTCAAGGTCTTCAAAACCGATCACATATATTAAAGAACAGCAAGGAACCACCTTACGAAGGTGAGAATTGTACTTTATTATTTTGTAAGTGTTTCATGTGCTCATTTGTGGTAATTTAAAGGTAGAAAACGATTGCATGGTGCTGGACTCATTGCTTCTCGAGCATAAGGGATAATGTTAATGTGTAACCTGACAGCAGCATTAAACAGCATTATTTGGATTTGGACTTTCTTTTTGTGAGTCGTGTTACTGGTCCCTTAATGAACATTCTCGGTATTGGCCAGCTCCAATAAATGTTCTCAAATCAAATATTATGGTGTAGTAGAGGAATTGTGTACTAATACCGAACAGCCAATAAGTATTGGAAAACAGACAGACATTCAGTCTAGGGTAATCAGGCCAGGCGACCGATGCACCCTGAGGTAGAGAGTTATTTGTGAGCCTGATTGTAACCCCCCTGGCGCCATTGCAAGCTTCCACTATAGACCCTATGTTGCATCAGGTTCATTTTATTTCCCTTACCTGGGAGACGTCACTTGAATCTAGATAAATAGTTTTATGTGTCAAGCTTGTTGCAAGTCAAATTTGTTATGCTCGCTGCTAACGTGCCTTGGCAAGTGGAAGTACAATTACTTTAAATTTATCTGCAAGCTTGCAACTAGCAAGTGCGGGGCAGTCATGAAAAATTAGTCTTGAATCAACCTGACTTGAACCACGCGTTCACGAATGCTCTTGTGACAATTTATACCTCCGCTGTCAAGTACACCACCTCGCTGATACCATGTCGAGGCAAACACTTGACCAAGAGCGTGACAGAAGGTGCCGGTGAGGACAGAACACACACACCTCGCTGTTATGGTCTATGCGACTTAAATAACAGTCTTGCTTTATTCACATCAATATCTAACTCTTGGAGTAAAATAACAAGTGGTTCAGAATAGTGTCCCTCCGAATGCCATAGCCATCAAGTACGCCATCCATTGTAGGGAATGTCAGGGCGGCTCGCGCAACGACACTCAGCATCTACTCCAATGACATCACGTCACCTGGCCTACTGGCTGAGGAACAAGTGCCACAATACAGCAAGCAAATGAAAGAGTATGGAATAAAATCTATTGTAACTTACAATCATGATTATTGATGTATAAAATTACACATAGGCATTCACACAATAATCTCATTTTCCACTTCAAAAAATGTTATCCATGATCACAAAACTAGACAATAAAATATAATTCACTGTCCACACTCAAAATTTTCAAAATATGGAGTTATATGCATATAAAATGCACTTGTAAAACTCGAAAATGACATATCTGATGAATTCAAATCTATGCAGAACTTGCATATCTCCCTAAAATATATTAAAGCATTTTATACTAAGATAGCTGAGGAGTGAAAATCTAAGCTATAAGTTAACTTGTAGAATAATAACCTGATCTATATATTTGTGAAAGTATTATGTGAAGGCTACGTTAACATCTCATATGTAACATTAGTGTTTAAGCTGTTATTGTAAGTACTATCTCTTTAAAATGAGCCTTGGCTCATAGAGGCAAACTGTCGTGACCAAATAAATAAATAGATGTGCTTCAAACCATGAGCCATGTAATTTCAGTGTTTTTTTTTTTTATATTTCGCAAATCGAGCTTGTCTACCCACACCCATTTTCAGAGGGTGGACTCACCCATTCCTCGAAGTTGAAGCACTTGGACTCGCCCACTAGCGAGATTTTTAAAATCTGAGATGGTCAATAAGAATTAAGGATTTTTTTAAATTTTGTAATGGTTTTAATTAAGTGTCAAAATGTAACAATGTCTTTCTTCTTCTTAGCAGACTGCCTAAACTGGCCCCATTTTATTAATTACATTTTTTAATGATGTGCTCAGATATGTCACCAACATGTGTTTCGGTAGTGTAGAAATATTCTGTGCAAATTTGTTTAATCATAAGAAAGCTCAATGTAACATTTAATTAATTTGGCGCTGGCTTCGGCAACCCCTTGTGGAAGCCACCATCATTGAGTCAGTCAGAACTCAGCACTCGGACCGACCAGCACCATGAGAGTTTCAATGCGCATGGAGCCCCTCGGCACATTAATTTTAGGCTGCAATCACTTCAATCCCATAGCAAAGTATTCTAACTGGGACTTTTCTTCTTTATTAGTGCCGAGAGGTAGACCAGTAGTCCCCTGTGACGTGATCCAGGGTGGAACACATCACACATTTACTTCTCATTGTTCATTGCTCAAACCACATAATGCAGTAATGGTTATCAGCAGACAGAGTGCCAAGTCCGCGTAAGATTTGTTTGTTACTGTGAAGGCATATATGTATTCAAATGAGTGAGTAAACTACTAAAGCCCATGCTTGCATTTTCTTTACTGTACAACCACTTGGGTTCTTAGGGGACTGCAACCACTTCCAGCACAACCAAGGTAAGAGTCAAAGTGTGTGGCATGGCTGACAATCTCACCAACATAACTATCCAGAGTCAAGTAGGCATTGTGGATTACCTGCTCCTTCTGCATCTACAAGCATTATTAGAATTCTGAGGATTCCAGAGACCTATGGACCGTCGAAAAAACCACCCTCATTTAACTAATGCCCTGAGTTATGGTGACATGCTATATAAACTTAAAACACCTTATTAAATTATGCAGGCAAGGAGGGGACTATCATCTCATCCCTGAAACCCCCTCACAACAGAGCTTAAATAACCCATCACATTACAACTGTTATTAGGTAGGTCAACTAAAGTGCCTAGCTTGCAGCAAGTTTACATGCTATTTAGGGAACTCTCTCTCTGCTTGCCCTAACTGAAAATAAAAGTGGTAGTGTCAATGTTAAGGTTAGTTGACTAGCTGGGGTGCTTTCCCATACGCCTCACCACTGGGGGGGAGCTACTGCTGCCTGCAAGTGGTGCATATGGCATGTGCTGTAGAAAGCTGATGTTGAGCTCATGGCACAAAAACAGTCTTGGGAGGCTACTGACATGAACCACACATCCATTAGTGCTATTGTGACAACTTGTACATCCACAGTCATCTACATAACCATCGGTCCGACACTGGCCCGAGGCGAACACTCCGGCTACGAGCACGACAGAAAGTGCCATTGGGAACACATCATACCCACCTCGCCGTCATGAACTACGTGACCATCTCGCTTTATTCACATCAAGAGGTAATACTTGGGGGCGAATGACGAGCGGTCCAGCACGATGTTCCCCAAAATGCCATAGGCGTAGGGGCACCCTCCATTGGAGAGAACATCAGGGCAGCTTGTGCCGCGACAATCATCATCTCACCCAGTGACATCTCGTCGACCGGCCTACTAGCCTGGGAACAAGTGTTACGAAACTCCAAGCTGTAGAAAAAAGTGAGAAATAAAATACAGTGTTCTTTAAAAGTGCTTCGAATCCCGTATTTATTAAATTCAGTTCTACTTCTTCTATATATATCAAAGCCAGCGTTGTTACCCACTCCGCTTTTGAGGGGATGGACTCTCCCAACCCTCCAGGATGAAACACTGGACTCGCCCATCGACGAGTTTGCAGAAGTGAAATAGTCATTTTTTAACCAACATTTTGTTAAATTTTGTAATTCTTTTAATTAAGTGTATAAACGTAAACAGGCATAATCTATTTCCAGCAGAGTACCTAAAACTGGCCTCATTTCTTTTAATAAAAATTCTTTAGTGCAGTAACATATTCGATTATGTCAAATTCTCAAACTTAATTAATGGTTAATTAGGGTCGGGTAAGTCACCAATGTGTATTCTAGTTATGTAAACTTATGTTGTGCTGTTTTGTTTGGTCATAAGAGGCCCAACTATATTTATCACATATTCTTGGTGCCGGCTTAGGCAACCCCTTGCTGAAGGCAATGTCATGATATCAGTCTTACCTCAACACTCTGGCTGGCCAGCAGCATGGGAGTTTTGTTCTGCACGGACCCCTTCGGCACCCTCAAGTTCGGCTGAAATCACTTCACTGCAATAGTTAACGTAATATAACTGAACCTTTTTTTTCTTATCTCAGTGCTGAGAGGTCGACTGTCTCTCACCCTACGATGCAATCCAGGGCTTCACGCGCCCTGCGTGAAACCTCATAATATTCGTGGCTTAGGCCACTTTCTACTGCATTGGTCACTGGCAGACCGAGTGCCGAGTCCGCTTACGTGCAACATGTACCGTAAAGGGCACATGTGTAACCATGCTTGCATTTTATTTGTTATCCAACCTCCGCTGGGTTCTTAGGGTGTTGTACCCACTTGCACCCATACAGCACACTTGGTGCTCATAATGTTTCAGCAACATTGACATGTGCTATGTCCGTAACAATAAATTCTAAATGTTGAATTCACATCGCACAAACATCACAAATGTCGTGCACAGTTAGAATTTTTTAAACATCGCCTGCGCGTATTTTGAGCAACCTGAACAGGAAAAAAGATTTCCATGTGTTCTTAAAACATTGCATGCACATTATAATGGCACATTTTCTTTACAGGTTTGCACTTTTGTAAAGTTGACACAATGGAAAAAAGTGCTAGCTGATCATGCACATTAAGAAAGCAATACAAATGATTCGGAAACATATAAAAAAATAAGTAATATATTTTATATTTCTAGAATACTAAACTAATTTGTTCACAGGCAAGATTCATACTCTAAATGCTATGAATAAAATAATTAATAACACTGGCCAACAGCCATTTTGGTGCCAACGATTTTTCAACTGTTCCTGGGTAGGTTTTGGGTGCAGAATCCAAAATGGCCATTAAATTTCGACAATCAGATCTAGTTTTTGAGATAGGCTATGTTTTCTATTTTCAAAGTAGCTATACACACATTCATTACTTATCAATTAAAATTTTTCTTTTATACGACTTTCTACCATGAAGTTTACTTGGGCAGTCTCGCTGAAGACTCCAACAGTAGTCGGCCATCATGTGGCTATTTCATCGCCCTTGATATCGATCTTCCATAGTTTATATGTCCTGGTGTAATCTTTCTCCCTGTTCTTCACTACAATCACATAGGTTTTCTGGAAAGTGATCTAGGTGGTTGTGGAGGTAGTGAACTTTTATGGTCATATTACAACCGAGAACATTAAAGTTTGAAAGCATAGTTTCCACTAACTCTATGTAATTCTCTGCCTTATGATTGCCAAGAAAATTTTGAATCACTTGAACAAATGAACACCAAGCCTTAGATTCAATCTCGTTCATTGATGCGGCAAATTGGGGATCTCAGATAAGCTCCCTTAATTGAGGTCTAAAAAATATGCCAGTTTTTAGTTTGTCCATACTAATCCTAGGAAATGTACGTGTCAAGTAACCAAAACAAAGTCCATCTCGATTTAAAGCTTTGACAAATTGCTTCATAAGGCCCAATTTAATATGCAAGGGTGGAAGTAAGATTTTTTTCTCTCGAAACCAAAGGTTCATTGATTACGTTTTGATTCTTAGCTCTGCTTTCCCAAAGCAGGTATAAGCAGGTCGGTCGAATCATGGGCAGTTCCAGGTATACCTGGCTAATTTGATTTTAATTTGAGGTATGACATTTCTGTTACTTATGCCTTTTCATTTTGTTGGCCAGTGGAATTGTTAGTTGTATGTGATAATATATTCTCTGCATGTTACCTCGTGATGACAGCTGCATATTGCCATGCGATATCCCCAGCCCCAATCGCTTTAGTGCATTGATGTTTGCTGCAATGTTTTGCAACATGCTCACAAACCTTGCAGCAACATTGTTACAACTTCCTTTTTGTGTATGGGCAGTAAAACCAAAGTGGGTTACGAAATCGTGTGCGGTGACTAACAACCTCACCAATATAATTGTGAAAACAAGATAGACATTCTTAATTACATGCACCATCTACTTCAACAAATATCATAGATATTATACGGACTCAAGGAACCCACGGGCTATCGAATGAACAACCCTCATTTAACTCATGCTCTTGAGTTATGGCACCAGGCGAAATCACCATTCATTCCCCTTAATCTGTCAGACAAGGTAAGGTGGGGACTTTCATCATCAGCCCTGGAACACCCTTGCATCACTACATAATATCGTCGAACGTGTAAATTCTGAATTATGTATATTGTCTATATCTGAGTAGGTTATCTCAGATTAGTAAAAATAATGGTAAGAATTATCTTATAACTTGCCACGTATGCCTCTATTTGTTGCTGAGGTTATATTGTCATTATCCTATATAAAAAATAAAAAATAAAATGAGAACAAAGTAGTGCTATTCAACGAAATTTCACAATCAATATTTGCACAGTAACTTAATTTTGTTTTCTTCAATATGACGAGTTGTTGTCGTCTCAGGTGCTTCGAAGAGCAGGATAACTAATGGTGACTGATTCTTGGTTGTGTGGAAAAAAATGTAATATGGGTGCCAGTTTAGAGGGAACAAGTTTTGATTGAAGAGACAACCTCCCCCACCCCCCTCGTCAAAAGGTGTTAATTCTCCTGAGTTCCCCCACTTAAATAATGCCATATAATTTGTTATGTTATACCAATTATGCCTGCCTACTGGAGGTGTTGGACCTCTAATACACCGCTAAAGTTGAGTGAGTGAGATTGTTTATTGATCCATTTCACACACCCGAAAACACAATATTCCATTACCGCAAAAGTAGTTGTGGTGAGTAAAGTGGCCATTAGGCGGACAGTCGTGAAATAAAACACGTCCTTTAAAACATTGGGTTTCACTTAAGAAAACACCCTCAAATGATGGGCATGCACACCAGTCTACAGAGTTACAAAAATTAGGCATATGGCCTACATGGTAAGTTTACAGTAGTAAATCCCTCATGGAAGGAGCTAGCAGGGTTGCGGACGGCACTTTTCCCAAGCGAAACGAAAATATTTGCATTAAGTTTTGATACAAGTGAGTTACAATTATGGAAAACTAAATGGTTGTAGCAAAAGAGTTGAAGACCCAGAAAAATTACAAGACACGTCCGCCCCCGAATCACATACTGACCAGACTGATCCAACATGGTGTGGCCCACTAGAGACAAGCTAGCAGTTCGCGCCATTAGTGCAAGAAAATACTAGAACACTTGATAAAAGATAAATTACAACATAAACAACACTTACCTTTGTTAAAATTACACATGGAACACTCTCAAAATAATTACATGAAAAATGAAAATGTCTAAAACAAATGTGTTTGCACTATAATTACTCAGCAACATGATTAAAAATAGTAATGGTACTATGTTTTCCATGTTTTTGTGTCATGTTGCACTCAGAATTGACATATTGTATTGAATTAAATTCCCTGCTGATTTTGGAACAGCGAAGGGCGGCAGCAGAGTGGCCTGCAGTTGTCGAGCCCACTATTCCCGAGGAGGGGTTCAGGGCAGTCATGCAGAGCACACAAGGTTTTACTGGAACAGCAAAACTACTGTCTCCACCTCATTGTAATCATTTACTCGGGGGTATTTATACTGGAGATCTTTCTATATGTAGTTAGTCGGCCTTTTGAGGACATAGAAGCGAGACAGGCATCTGCCTGTGGTGGTGCCTTGGACATTGGGGTGCACTCCCAGCATATTGCACCAATGTTGGAGTCATAGATTAAAGATGAAGTAGACCGATCTCGCTGACTATGGACATCCAATCTCTCTGTCCCAACATTGAACTGCTTTTCAGACAATTAGGCTAGTAAAATCTGCGTGTATTGGATTTGAAGTTAGAACACTGTTTATTAAATGAGCACTTTGGGAAGTTTTAGCAATTTATCTAACTAATTTGTAATGTAGTTTAATTAAATTCATATTTGTATAATTAATTTATTAACATAATAGTGTTTATAATTTCAAAATTAAGGTATAATCAAGCATGTTTGTCACTGTTGACCACGTGTCTTTAACAATTTAACATGACCTGAGCGGCAGGGGACAGATAAAACAGACGGCATTCGGTGTTCATGTTAGTAAAAGTCAAAATATAGAACAGATATTCCGACTTTGAACGGAATGGGAGCCAAATCAGTGGGTGAGTACAAGATCACCGTTGCCAGGATCATGGGTCAAATGATCTCATGGCTGTACTCCCTGATACACACAGCACAAAAATTACAGAAAAATGTAGATATTAACTGGGATATTCAGGCGCTCCAGTACACCTTGCTATTACATTTTGCACTGTAAACCCAAGGTAGCCTCCTAGGGGTGGCGAAGAATTTCTGGATATCCAGGGCTTGAAATACAATATGGTTAAATGAGAATGCAGACTTGCAAATAAGTCAAAAAAAGTTGTATTGTCATGTTCAGTATACAAAGACACATATACAGAATAACATTTAAGCGGATCTGGCTCACAAGGCCTGCCAGTGACCGAAACAGTAAAATACCGAGGAAGTGGCGCAAAGAAAACTTAAGAGTTAATAAATGTCCGGGGTAGGAAACGAGCTGATGGAGGGGTACTTCGAACGCAGGATATACTACTGAGAAAGGCACAGAGGTTCTGGTAAGTGGTAAACTTGTTAAGCTATTTTGTTGAATGATGAGTACAAAGTGTGAAAGTCGCCTGAGACACGATGCACATGCTGTACTTACGACCTGTGAAATCAGACTAGTGGTTGTGGTGTGATTCTATGGAGAGTCCAGAATTATTAATTATTAGCTTATATACATACAAAACCTTACTATGTGCCACTGGAAAAATTACATGAGAAATTTGAGTCTATCAAGTTCTGAGGCACTTGGCGACCGGAAGGGTCAAGTTGAATTAAGAACTAGATACCTTTTCTACACGTAATGTTTGGCTTAGCCAGATTCACACTTGCTCTCTAAAAATTACATAGAACACTTCAAAGAACACGACCCTGCTATTTTGAGCTTAATTAAAATGCATGTGGTATGCTGTTTACTCTACTGTTATGTTACAATGCCTTAAGGGCGAGCTACACTAACACCCTCCTGTGGGATATAAACTATACTGCATTTTATTACAAGCCTCTCCACTTGATTCCTATCCTAATTTAATTATTGCTCTACAGTCAACACAGGCATTATACTGGCTCACTCGGTACCAGATCGCGACTTTTTCACGAGTAATGCATGTTGGCTTGAATCATAACGCATAGCATTCGTGTTCCGAGTGCTGCACTGGTGCAGCGGCTGTGGCCCCTGTAGACTGCCCGGTAGCATGCGGTAGCATTGGCCATGCTAGACCACACAGGAGTGGTCAACGTTAAATGCCTTCCCGTTAGGGAGGTCACTGTTACAGCGAGAGGTGGTGGCTCAGGACTGCGTGGCAGTGGCACGTCAGCTGCAGGTGCAGCCGGCTTGGTGAGAGGAGCTGGACGAGCCGGATCGCCATGCTGCAGGATGACATGCCAACTGGTGTTGGTTTGACTTACCCTTGGCAGGTGGTATCTCACTGGCTCTGCAAGGCTGCATTCGGTGGGCGGTTTTTGGTGGTCTCTGATTCAGGGGTCTGGCACCTCGAATATGTCGAGAACTACTTCTGCTGGCGGGTTCTGCTTTTGTGCTGCCTGGTGAGGGGGCCCGTGCAATGTGCCTGTTTGCGATGTGATCGAAGTAGGTGTTGTGTGTAGCCCTAGCATACGTGTGTGTCAACTTCATACCATTTTTTGGTCATTGATGGGTCGGGGGGAAAGGTCTCTTACTCGCTGTGGTTCGTCGTTTGGTACGTAACTCCTCATGTCGTATGTTTGGGTTATTGCAGAGTATGTTTGCGACACCTTTGCCCTTTGTGGCAAAAAACTATGTTGTCATAAGCACAAAAATATAAAAAAATATTTTCGCGCAAACCTGGTGTGGCACGAAAAATAAGAACACACAACACTGCATGATATTGAGCTATAATTAGAGCATTTTTGGCAGTTTGCAGAAGTAAACACAACTGACGAGTTTACATGGTGCACCGTACATGTAAACAACGAGGTACTGATGGATGCAAACAATATCTGTTCAGGTGAAATAAACACAACTTAAGGTAAACAAACCCGGTTGTTTGTAAATATAAACAACTGGAAAATACTATGGACAACTAAAAACTTTAATATGACGTGGACCTCACCTGCGTGATCGGGCACAACAAATGTCATCACGTCAACAGCCCATAGTCACTGCACCAGTGCGGCACGCGGAACTCACATGTCGTACGTTCCTATGGTTGTACACAACGTTCTCTTGGGAATGGGTCATGACCCGATACTTTGTGATCCAACAGAGTGGCTGTGGTGTCCGTAGAGTGACCTGTGTAATTAGGATAGGAATTGACGTGGTATGCCTCGGCCACTGTCATCACATCGTCGGCCCACAGTCGCTGTACCAGTGAGGCCCGAGGAACATGCATGACGTGCGTCTCGATGCGTGTCCGCATCGTTCACTTGGGAATGGGTAATGACCCGAAACCGAATGATAGGAATCGAGTAGTAGAATGTGTATTAAATAGCATTAGAATTTATCTCCTACGGGCAAATGTTCGTGAAATCCCTAAGGGGATGGCGAAGTAATTGAAAAATAAATGCACTCCAGATGCATATGAATGAGGGGTATAGTAGCAAGGTTAGGGAATTTGAAGTGTTCTATATAATTTTACAAGTGCAATTGTGTGTCTAGTCAAGCCAATTAGTGAAGTGGGAAATGCTAGTCTTGCTTTCAACCTGACCATTCTGGTAGTAGAGTGCCCCAAAACTTAGCAGACCTAAATTTCCCACGTGCTCTGCAAGGCCCCACTTAATCATATTTTGTATTTAAATTTGTGGTTAATGAATAAATCTTAAATCTCTACAGGATTAAGAAAACCCACGCAGAACATTTCAGTGTATTATGTGTATATGTTTCAAGTTCTAAGTTAATGAGGTCAGTTAATTAAATTACCTCGCTGAGAGGAGCGAGCTCTCGGCAGGGATGTCACTCTCCCGCGCCATCTCCAGCAGTCTGATTCCATGGGTCTTAGGTACTGCAGGTGTATCGCATCGCGGGGAACTTTCATACTTTGTTCTGAACACTTAACTGCAATAGTTTAACGCAATTTACTGGAACGTTTATTTAGTTTACCAAAAGTCTTTCCCGCATTCGCAGCACCCATCCGTCAGCTCAATATACCGACCTCTGGAGGTTTAATTACTTGACACGGTCGGTTACCAGAGTTCGAATGTAATGATTATGGATTTGCCCGGCGCCACAGCTCCGCGGTGAGCTGATGAGATTTTTGGGTCGTTCGGCCGACGGCCCAGGGGTTCTCTGGTAACACACCGTCAGATATTATGAAATTGCGAGCTGTATGGCCGCTGCGCACACCTGAATTAATAACGCACTCAAGTTTTATATGTATATAATTATTTTATTGAACACTTTCATCAAAAACGTGGTGACCGCGTGGTCATATAAACACACTGCTGGATTATAATTACTTAAGGCGCGTGACGCTGCTCTCTCCTCGGTGAGATGTAACATAAAAATACTAGTTGCTTCGTGAATGATATGATGATGCGATTGCTGAGTGAGGTTGCAGCCTGAGAGGCTGGTACCGAGGTTCTTGTGAAACGAGAGACTTACCACGTCCGCTCGCGCCGAAGTGATGTTGCCTACTAGACTGCGCAATGCATCGGCTCGCGCCACCTAAGCACGGCCGACACCTGGCGGTGGAGAGATGAAACAAATGCGACTTAAAATGCTAATGAGATGTAAACATGATATACCTTATATAAACATAATTAAACACAATTTACATAATAAAACACAATTACCCTTGTACTTACATAATAAAACACCATTATATTAATATTAAATATAAGTATTGACTCGTAGCAGCCACTGCATTGCCAACTTGAAAATGTCACATGTCCCTGGCTGGCTATGTATGTGATGACTGTTTTGACACACGATAATTATGGTATACATCAATACTGAATAAATACTAAACACTAATGCACTCGTGCCCACAAGCCTGTTGGTGTGGTGCATATGGTGTGGGCACACTGCGGCAGTCAGTGGGTAAAAGGACTCGTGAACGTGCGGTTCACGTCATACTGTTGTAAGTTTTCGCACCATTCTTGGCCTTTTTGTACAGTAACGGCCAATGGTAGGCATTGTGAATCAGGTCCGCTTTAATTTGCATTGCATATATGTAACTTTGTACACTATTCGGCAATGCAATTTACTTGAGTTAACCGAAACTCGTGAGATATCATTTAGTGTTGTTTTTCGTGCCCTGGTCCTATCCAGGATGTCATCGACACCTCAATGAGGCATCCTTAATTTATAAGGTAAAAGGTAATACTAAGGCGTTCTGGCGAGCCTGAAACCCTGGCTATATATTACGTTTTCCTGAAAATTTGTATTGTGTGTGTCAGGGGATACAGCTACGTGGTCGTTCGGCCCACGAACCTGAGAACTGTGACTTCGTGCTCACCCAGTGAATTGGCACCCATTCTATTCGAAATAGGAATATTATGTAATATTCTGACTTTTCTTAACAGAGTCGCAGGTCGACGTCCGTATTACTATCCGTGACCGTTTAGTTAACGTTAACTAGTCTGACATACAATGAAATAAACACTGAGTTGCACCTTGGCAGGGATGGCGATGCATAATGGCCAATTGATGTGCATGTCTGCTGATCAAAATGCTGCGGTGTCGCGACTGTCTGTCACTCTTTGTTGGAGACTGGACATCACGACTGTTTGTGAGAATTCCACCTGCGAAGGGGAATTGGTTACCCGCCGGTTATATCCGCATTGTGGGAATAATAATGGTATTGGAATCAGAAGGGGGCTTGTGATGTTCACTGATTATCCCTGCATACAGAGGGGGTAAATTGGTTACCCTCCGATTATCTCTGAGTACCCGATAATGAGTAGATGAGGGAATGACCTGGACATATAGCACTCGCGAAGTAATGAGTGAGGAGCATAATTTTTACAAACAAACAACGCTTTGATGAATGGGTGGCACTTGCTGTAGTAGGAAGTTGTGTTGAGTGTTTGGCCTGATGACTTGTACTATGTAGCCGTGCCAAGTAAATTAGATCTTTTGTTAAAATACAATTTCCTGACCACTTGATGCATGCGCAAAATGTACACGATTTGAATATACGAAATATTTTCCAAAACAATGTGATGCAGGACAGCGTTCTGGCTATCGGACTGTTTGCCATGAAGCGTGTCCACCACATCAACTGGCACTTGTGAAGCAATAGTGCACCTCAAGTGCCGAGATGAGCGTAGTGCGAGTGTAGGAAAGTGTAGGACAGTGTACCGCAACCACATACTATCCCTCCCCGTTCACGGGGCGACATGGGTGTAATATGATGGACCAAGCTCATGTAAATTATAGGGCACTTAAAAAAGTAATTGATCAAAAGGAAAGAAAGACACACCAAGCTTGTGGATGATCAAGGATGCCCCAACAATCACCTAAGTGTTTAATTGTGTTTATTTTCCATTTCTTGAATTATTTCCATCTCAGTTGTTTTACTGTCATTTCATGCCGTCCACATTAAATTTTTAATTGTTTATGTGCAAGGGAATATCATGTATCTATTTTGTTCATTTTCATGCAAGTGTTAACGTTTTTCTTAATTATTGTAGGTTATCAGCAATTAGAAAGTAGTGAAGGGAAGCCGTGTGCTGCCATAGTTCGTGTCTCGCGAGCTCACCAAATTCAGTCACCGTCTAGCATCTCAAGGGATCGGTCGCATCGCGCGTGTGCTCTGGGTGAACTCATTTTTTGTATATCTTTCCAAACAATTCATCCCAGATGCAAGTATCAGGCGTCAGGAATATCTAATTAATATGTACAGAGGGGCTCATCAAACAATGCACCAACAGATTGTGTATCTCCGGGCGAGCGGCATGCCGTACCCTGAGATTATAATCAGTAGCAGCAATCGACACCGACTGCCAATTGTGTCTGGAGCCTAGTCTGGTATCCAACTGCAAAATTTACCAAACAATATGTATAGTCGCCCCTCAAAATTCCCATTAACCCAGCACTCCCCCAAAAATCAGGCATTAAATTAATTAAAATTTATATAAAACACTTCAAATAACATGACCCTGAAATTCTGTGCTTAATTAAAATTCAGGTTGTATGTTTTTCTCTACTGTTATGTTACAATGCTATAAGTGCGAGCTACAATAACACTCTTCTGTGGGTTATAAACTATACTGCATTTCATTGTTTTACCATGTTATTCCTATCCCAATTTAAATGATTACTCTACAGGCAGCACAGACAATGAACTGGTTCACTCGGTGCTGGTCGTGACCTGTCCACGATATAACATAGTCGCCATGCATCGGAATGCACAGTGTGCATGTTGCGAATGCTGCACTGATGCAGTGGTTGGGGTCCGGTAGGTATGGTGACAGTGGATGTGCCCTACCATGCTGGAGTAGACCACTTTAAAATGTGTTCCTTTGGGGTTGGTCACTGTTGATCACATGTGCAGATTACGAATATGTGTTCTACCTCATCTTAGGCTATGGTTAGTGTCAAAGAGGTGTAGCGTTGCATTTGGGACCCGATTTTTCCCCAGTAGAGGGCACTTCATAGCTTGTTGCAGGACGAACGTGCTAAGGGAAGAGTGATTTTGAGGTCTACTGCCTGTTACCTCTTGCTGCACGCATAAAATATATACCAACAAATTACTTCTCATTAAAAATTAATCATTCATGTTAAGTTACTACAAGTACGGAAGCAAGTGTCTGTTAACGTATTAATTTAGAATTCGAAACTGATTAGACTAATTTTGTTTGGTGATATAATGTTAATTTAAACATTTCTTGACCAAATTGTTCTATTTTGTGAAGAAACCGTCTCGTACTCACTATTTGCAAATCTCAAACAGAATTTTGAAATTTTTGAGAGAAAATGATTCTGACTTTTTCTGAACTCTTATACCAAAATCATACTTTGAACAATGTGCTGCATTCATGTCACTTTGTCAATGTCTATTGATTTGATTGATTTTCATGTCCTTATAAACGCAATTGTTTAAAAAAAAATTCTTTGGATGAGATTTCAAACACTTCTCACTATAAGCGTTGTACTTCATTGCTATTAATTTCGTACTAAGTGCCCTTTATTTCAATTTTGCTCTTATTTTACTTTGGGATAGAAGGATTGTCATAAACAGATGATTGTACTTGTGTGAAATAGTTTGTTTGACAGTTCTTGTGATAAAAAATGGCTTTAAAAAATGTTGTTGGGCAAAGTGAGTTGTAATTTGTTGGATTTTAATTGATTTATTTAACTGTAATGATTTAAGAGCGTAGTATTAATATGTATTTATAGTAACATGGGTTTGACATTATGATGATGAATCATAAGTGGGCGAGTTGATTTGATCGATAATCTGGGAGTTTCAACTCTGATGAACGTTGTAAATGATGAAATGAGGGTTAGTAAAATACCAAATGCGTATGTAAGACTAATTGCGCAAGTGATCAGGGCCCGTAATTTGCTTAGGATCTGTTACGTACGATAGCTTTGATTAAAACGGAATGCCATATATTAGTATTTACGCTTTAAATATTCTAAAGCGTGTTTTTGTGGAGTATACCGGCTGATTACGGAGGCTGTAAATTCATAGTTTTCTTTAAAATCGACAAGGAGTCCGAACCTTCCCTTCAATTCTGAATATTGACACCGGTTGTATTGTGCTACTTACCAGTCGAGCCCATGGCAGATTTAACATTTGTCTTTCAGTTAATATTTTCCTTTCAAAATGTTAAAAAATTAGCAATTTTTCAGATACGCAATGCTAATAATTCTCCATCTGATTCTGTAGGTACTCTTCTTTATTTTTATTTATTTATTTCTTTCTTTCTTAAATTCTGTAGATCCCTCTTATATGCCCTGAGACAATGGTGATACAGAGCTTGTCAGATAAACAAATACAAGCCTTCAACAGTGTTATGGGGCTGAGGACACCCCATACATCACTGTGTGTAAGCTATAATCCCTTATGGACTTGTCTGGGGAGTTTGCGCCACACTATCCGCTGATAATCTTGATGTTTACTCTCAACCAAAATCTGCCTGTACATCTGCTTAATGTCAGCAGTAAAAACTACTTCTGGAATACGGAACTGTAGTAAAATCTCACAGATATCTGTCTGACAGTAATTGTGCCTCGTGCTCTGTCAATAATGAAACAAATGTGGTGACAGTGGCTGGACTTGACAAAGAAACATTTGAGGTTTGCACCATCGCATCTAAATGATGAGACACTATGAGCCTTTTATTATTAAATCTGTTGTCAAGTAATTGCCAGGCAACAACAAAATTATCTGCTGTCATTGGCAGGGCTTGGATCAATGACAATAGTTCAGCGGACCCTGAAGATTTAAAGTATGACAGCTTTTCAACATTGCTTAAATGTTCATTACTCACCACTAGTGTAGAGAACAAATTGGAGAAGTTAATCCATTCATTTGGCTTTCCAGAAAATATTGGTAAATGGATTGTGGGAAGCGAAACACTAGATTCAAGACAAGGCGAACTGGCAACCTCACTTTTATTTTTCTTGGGTTCTTCGTGGATGGTTGCTATAGCTGATAACCCCATAATAGATGTCGTCGAACCACTTGTTATGGAAACCTTCATCAAAATTTTCAGTGTCTTTCATGAGTAATTCCAGGAGTAAGTAATCATCTTCAAATCCAACTTGTATCTGCGACAAATCCCGACATGTTGCAATAAATAACAGTTTTTTTTGACAAATGCTTTACAACTGCTTTGGCTAATGATGCTGCCCTAAGTAATTGATTCTCGGCATGCTGCAGCCGCTTTGTCTACACTTTGATCTTGTCATTCATTATAGACCACTTCCTAATATTGATAATCTGAACTAGTTCGAGACATAAGTTGTAATTGTAATGGAACAAAGGTTGCTTAACAAAACTTTTCGTCAATGAAAATTATTTAAACATAAATAATGCCGCCAACCATAAACACGATGCAAACAAAATATAAATTACATGACACCACAGTTTTTCAAATTATTCTTCACTTAGAATAGGCGGGATCCGCACCACAAAGACATGAACAACAAAACTGGTTTCATCCTGCCCGAGTGGACCAAATGTTGCGTTGGCAATGACACATTCCTCCGGAGGACCATAGTCATTACTATGCTGAAAGTTTAGTGTTCAAAAGAGTGTTAATTTCACTATTAAATAAAACGAGTGCAGATGACATCTTTATTCTTCACCTATACCATAGTGGTGAACACACTGAGTGACGTCATAAAGCAAAAACACTAGCAACCATAAACACAAACAAAAGTCCCAACATTAAACACTACCACAGTACAAGTTTTTTTTTGCCAAATTTGGTAAGAATGGGTTGATTGTTTCCCAAGATATGATAAAAAAATCTAATTTTTATTGGTGGGGCTATCTTACAAAATGGCAGAGAAATGAGGCTCTGTATAGACAAATTTGATGGCTGTAATAGGTACTGCCAGCATACAAAGATAAGTTGGAATTTGTTCTGTTAATAATATATACTAAGCTAAAATATGAATATTGCCATCATTTTGAAAATAAATGCCTGACCTACTTAAAACATACCAGTTTACACCATCTTCTGCGGTGCTATTTGTTTGCCAAATTTGGTAGGAATATGTTGGTTGTTTCCCAAGATAGGACGGAAAAACTTTATTTATTTGCATGGCGCTATCTTGCAAAATGGAGGACAAAAGATGCTCCATGTAGATACAATTGATGGTTGTCTGCCAGCATACAAAGTTAAGTTGGAATAGACTATATGGTTTTGATGATATAGCATTTTAAGCTAAAATGGCTATATGGCCATGTTTCCCGAGATATGACAACTTGTATTGTATTTGCATATCACTATATTACAAAATGGCGGATAAAAGATGCTCTGTGTAGATACAGTTGATAGTTGTAATATTTACTGCCAGCATACAAAGTTAAGTTTGAATTGTATAGGGCCACCATTTTTAAAATAAGTATCTGACATGCTTTAAACGTACCACTTAACATGTGCATTAGTACTGCTTGTTTGCCAAATTTGGTAGGAATTGTTTAATTGGTTATGAGATATGACAAAAACTTCATTTATTCGTATGGTGCTCTCTCAAAATGGCCGACAAAACTGGTTATTTGTTGGCATATATGATGCTTGTTATAGATACTTTCAGCATACAAAATGTAGTCAGAATTAGTTAAATGGTACGGTAGATATACCAAATAAACCTAATATTTGTATGGCTGCCATTTTGAAAATAAGTACCTAAGCTAGTTTGATAATTTACGTTTACTTGGCCCATCATAGTATTACTTACATGCCAAATTGGGAGAGGATTGGTTTAATAATTTTCAAGGTATAATGTAAAATATAAATTTTTTCATTTGGCACTATTCCAGAATGGCGGACCAACATCGATATCCATCAGATGTCCTTACTAAGAACTATATGTGTACCAAGCTTGGTGCGGTTGACACGTTCAAAAATTGAAAAGACACACAAACAGGAAAGTGATCTCGTAAGCCTTTCTTTCCTTCGGAAAGTAGACTAAAAAGGGAAGGGAGGGTGTTTACCTCCTTTTTTAAACCATATCTACCCTGGTGTGAAGAAAATCTGGAGGATTTTCCCTACGACTGTGTCCATAATGGGAGGGTTACAAGGAATTGGAGTAGTGGGAGTTTGCAAAAAGACAGGTTGAAGTGCATGAAAGAAAACTGGTTTATTTCTCTGAAGGATACTGCTCTGCTGAAACTGAACACTAATACTTTATCTATTTTCTATCTTGGTCCACACCGTCTTACACCCAAATGTTTGGAAGGTAGTGGTACGTACAAAAATTGCTAGTCGTATACCGATTTACATATTTGAAGATAACTCATCCAAGTGATTTAGTTTGAAGGTGGTTTCAGTCATACAAAAGCTGGTAACGCTGAGTTAAGAGAGTCTGGGTAAGGAGGAAAGTGCCCGGGCATGCGGAGAGTCCCATTTTTGGTTGTCTCGCTTCCACAGATTAGTACATTCAACCCTTTCCACATGCTGCTCATCCAAGTTTCTGCAGGTGGGCCAACTTCATGGTAACCAGCTGCCTTCATCACACCCTTTCAGTAGCCTATGCTTCTTTGCATATTGCCAACCCGAGCGAGAATCCTGGTACGTGCTGGCTACTGCCTGGCATATTTCTGCTGACTGATGCGATTATGGAAGGGTGGGGGGGAGAGTTTTCAGACCTAAGGTTTCTTGTGAACAACCAAATCACCATGTGTGCACATCCTTTTGAACTAAAACTGTTGGCCAGAGTTCACTATGCTGGAATTTAAAATTGGGAGGGGGGTGTTGAAGTAACCTTAGCTGTATCATAGGTGAAAGCAACATCTTGTACTTTAGAGTGTAAGGGGCTAGTCATTAAAATATAAAAAAAAATATTCATTATTTTATATTTGTACACAAGTTAATACAGTTCAGTTTGTAGATAAATTCTCTTTCCTTACATAAAAATTTTAGATCACATTGGGACATGTCAAAATAACAATTTTAGTGTATAAGTTACAGTATTTTATGCTAATATAAGGTAATGACTTTTTTATTTGCCAGCATCTTGTAGAAAGCAGAGCTAAGTGCTACTAACTGTATGTGGGTCTGTTTTTGTACTCGTCCTGGTGAGGAATGTTATTCTCCAGGCCATGCTACCATCTCTTTACTTTGAGCAACCATTATTAAAATACCATGCTGAAGTATGACTTGAAAGAATTCAAGAAGCACACTACACTTCTGTTTGTTCACCGAGATCTGTTCAATAAAATTGTGTCATATGAATTTCATAATTTTAACTGTTTTTACATAGTTTCAAATCACAAGCCATAATGGTGTTCCTTTTTTCATCAGAGCAGAGGCATCTAGCTACATTATATACAATGCGTATCGTTGTAACTACTGGGCTTTAAGTGGTTTTTACAGATATGCAGTTTATCAGTAAGGGAGTTTTTGTGTGTTTATAGACATAAAATTTTGATTGTTACCTGCTCCCCCCACTTTTCAGTTATACTTCTGATAAGACAAACTTTTGGAAGATGAGAGCCCAGGTTGTTTGCATCCTGGAAATGATACAGTTGCAGCCGACACATCACCTTGTGTGTGATGTACCGCATGCTGTATGGCACCACGTGGAATGATTGACAGGTGCAGGGCTCTATATTTCTTATGAACAAACTTCTGGAAATACTAAATGTGTTTGACCACTACTATTCCTGCAATTATTTTGCCCACAAAGAAAGTTCATGAAAATTTATTGCTGACATGATTCCAACCAAATTAGGCCCCTTTTTTTTTTTTTTTTCCGTCCAGACACATTATTTACAGTCTGCTTGTGGAACCTGTGGCACTCCTCATACAATGCGACACATTTTGTTGCATCCCAGCCATACAAAAATTTATACTTACCTGACTGGTTTTGGAAAGTTCTTTGACATAGAGTGCATCAAAGTGTTGCTATGGTATAAGATGCTAGAGGGGCATATCCAAGTTCGTCAGGGATGAATGTCTTAATAAAATAATTAAATTTGATTTTTAATTTATTTACACAGCTATTATTTACAACATTAAACTATCTTTATACATTATTATATTATGTTTATACACACACTCTCTCTTTCTCTCTCTCTTTCTCTCTCTCTCTTTCTCTCTCTCTCTCTTTCTCTCTCTCTCTCTTTCTTTCTCTCTCTCTTTCTCTCTTTCTCTCTCTTTCTCCCTCTCTCTCTTTCTCTCTCTTTCTCCCTCTCTCTTTCTCCCTCTCTCTCTCTCTCTTTCTCTCTCTCTTTCTCTCTCTCTTTCTCTCTCTCTTTCTCTCTCTCTCTCTCTCTTTCTCTCTCTCTTTTTCTCTCTCTTTTTCTTTCTCTCTTTTTCTCTCTCTTTTTCTCTCTCTTTTTCTCTCTCTTTTTCTCTCTCTTTCTCTCTCTTTCTCTTTCTCCCTCTCTCTCTCTCTCTTTCTCTCTCTCTTTCTCTCTCTCTCTCTCTCTCTCTCTTTTTCTCTCTCTTTTTCTTTCTCTCTTTTTCTCTCTCTTTTTCTCTCTCTTTTTCTCTCTCTTTCTCTCTCTTTCTCTCTCTTTCTCTCTCTTTCTCTCTTTCTCTCTCCTCTCTCTCTCCTCTCTCTCTCCTCTCCTCTCTTCTCTCTCCTCTCCTCTCTCTCTTCTCTCTCTCTTCTCTCTCTTCTCTCTTCTCTCTCACACACACACACACATTCTGTGTTATTCTCAGTTGCTATTCATACTGCGAAGAGTGAACATCGACTGGATATCGTATACTTCTTCGGCGATGGAAAATATTCGGAAAATTTATTTGTGCAGTTACTGTAAGAAGGTATTTTCTAACACAAACAACTGCAGTCAGCATGAAGCTGGCTGTCATCAGAATCCTAAGCGTATTATGTTCACATGTGAAAAGTGTAAATCTCAGTTTGGTCGTCGTAGCAGCTTGAAAAGACATCTTCCATCATATATGGGAATCCCTGAACTACCTGTCAAGCGATATCTGCTGATATTACCAGATAATTGTAAGGGATTGTCTACAAATTTTGAGAGCAGTTCTTTGCTCCCACCAAGACATCCATACAACTATTGTGTCAAGACATTTACATATGCATATAATGCAAGGAGACAAGAAAAAAGTACTTGTGCGAGGAGCACGATTCGTATGTCATATCAATGCAATGCATGCCGAAGAATGTATGCACGTGTTGACAATTTAAAAAGGCATTTAAAACGTTGTGGGTCTCAAGCTGACACTAATAGTATGTTGACACATCATCATCACCAACAAACATGGTCAAAGTCTAATGTTATTGTGTTTACCTGAAGCGATCTACATTCAGGCTGATTCTAAAAGATTATGTTGGGATGAATATGATAATTATATCGAAACCTATGTATTAGGTTGACTATGTAATGTAAGGGTTTAAAACATGTTGGAATAGGTCGGACAGCCCAGTTGCAATTCAGACCTCAAAGAGTGAACATTGGCTGTGGATATTATAGTGTGCTCTTATTCAACAATGGAAAATATTCAGAAAAGTTATTTGTGCTGCTACTGTAAGAAGACCTTTCCTAACATAACCAACTGCAGACAGCATGAAGCTGGTTGTCATCAGAATCCAGAACGTACTACGTTCACATGCGAACAGTGTAAATCACAGTTTGGACGTTGCAGCACCTTGAAAAGACATTTTGCAACATGCAAGGGTCTCCTTGCATTGTCTGCCAAGCAATATCAACAAGGATTAGCAAATAAATGTGAGAGATCATCTACAAATGATGAGTGCAGTTTGCTGCTCTCGACAAGATATTCATGCAACTATTGTGACAAGACGTTTACATAAGCGTATGATTCAAGGAGACATGAAAAAAGTACTTGTGTGAAGAGCACCATTCACATGATACATCAATGTGATAAGTGTCGAAGAAGGTATGCACGTGTTAACAATTTAAATAGACCTTTAAAACTTTGTAAGTTGCAAAATTGCTTACAAGCTAGGGCTAAGAGCATATCTAATATTACACCTGCTACATCATCATCTGATTGCACAGCACAGCCTAAGTCAGTGTTCTGCAAGCCAAAGCCTAATGTTAATGGCTTTTTCCTAAAGCAATCTGCATTCATGGGGTTACTAAAAGATTATGTTGCACCGAATATGATAACTACATTGACAGATGTTTGTTCTTTTCTGTCAAGTATGAAACCTAATATAATAAACCAACTTATCGACGAGGTAGAAATACATGGTGCAGTCAAATATAATATATGGTTGGACTGTAGCTATACGAAACCAGAGCCACACGATAGTGAATATTGTACCAGAGCCTTCAAGACCTCGGCTGTAACTGTGTCTCATTCATCTGAAATGGAAAGTGTTGTTGCTGTTAGTATACTCAAGATATGTCAAGAGGAAGAAGAAATGGTTATCAAGGGTTTGGGTTGACCCTAGCTTCAGTAAATCATCTAGAGCTAACAAGTGGATGCTATCCACTTATCAAATAGACACAAACTGATTTCCCTCTACCAACTACAAAGAGAATTACAACAAAGCATTGTCTTCGACCGGCAGAGTGATGGTATAAATTACTACAACTGCAGAAATTCACACAGTTGTTAAACCAACATGGTCTGCATCATGTTCCAAAACATTGTGTGAAGAAGGAAATACAAGTGTTGCAGACATTTACTATGAAGAGTGCAAGCCATACAGATCATTCGAAGATGTGATCAACAAACATGTCTCGCTAGCATGTAAGGTGAAAAACGAAGTTGCTACAACTATCCAGGACATCGAGAATGCAAGTGTGACCACCAAGTCACAATTTTAATTAAATTCCTTATCACCGTGTCTACTTTTGTTCCAGCCATGTAATTCACTCTCATTATTTACACATATGCAATATATCTATTGTCATCATTCTAAATGTCTTGTCACCCATGCATCCAATTCAACAGTCCTGCCTGTCAGTCTCTTCTCTTTCTTCGCACACCTGGCACTTAAGGTAGCATAATCCTCCAAATGCTAGACTGTCAGCTCGTAGACCCATCTTGGCTTAAGTAGTCTTGCTGTCTCAATCTAGAGGTTCCCCATACCTCGAGTCTCACTGAGATAGGCTAGGGTGTTGACCAGAACATTCTTCCAATAACCCCAGAAATTCAGTCTGCTCAAGGATGAGAGTGCACAAGTCACGATAGGCTTATCTGGCATGCGCTGCGGCAAACCTTCGTAAATCTCCGCGCTGTCCTTGGGTTACCCCTCACCCTTGGCACATTGATTCGCTCGCTCGAGCGGGATGGGGCAAGGAAAGCAATGCAAAGCAGCAGCAAGGATGTAACAATATTATAAAAAATAACTTAACTTAGTAATAAATTGTGTGAGATTATTTTTTAAATGTTGTGGAGCATTTGTGCATTGACATCTAATTGTGTGTTTCAGAGATTATGAATGAGGTTATCAAGAACAAACGCAAGCCAGGCCAGGGAATGGAATGGCGAGTGTTAGTAGTTGACCAGCTGGCCATGCGGATGGTTTCCGCTTGCTGCAAAATGCACAACATCTCTGCAGAGGGAATCACAAGTATGTACCTGCTACTTTGTGCTGTGCTGTTTATAATATACTCAGTACCTCACAAAGCCAATATAGCGATTCACTATAGCAAAAACTCATTTTTTTGGATTTATATTAACCTACAATATTTGTTTTTTAACACTATTTCATTTTGTTTATTTACATTCTAACGTAATAGTAATTTCAGCCCCTACAGTTTATTTTCTGTAATTTTTAAAGTCACTTAATATTTATTTTGTAAACCAACCATCCATGTTATTTAATTTTAATTTTAGGCTATTGTATTATGTATTTTAACCTAGAAATCTTAAATAGTGAATTTGTATTGAGTTTTTATTTTTCAGAATTAATTTTGTAATTTTTAAAGAGTAATTAATTGTTTTTCACTTGTTTTTAATTGTATTATTTTCTCGTTATTTTCTTTTTCGCTTCACCGGAAGTAGGTTTTCCATTTTTTGCCTAGGATAGAGATAGTTGCCATAAGTAGTTTGCTTCTGAGAAGGACCTTCAAATTTTATGGCCGAAATATTTTCGCCGAGATTTTGATCTGCAAAATCTCCGGCGCCACCTAAGATAGATAATATTTCTTGTTCCCAGAAGTTATAGTTTAGGTCCGAGAACCCCATCATGCAAGAAGAGGGCTGAGGTTCGTAAGCCTTAGGATTATTTTTGGAGTTGTTCCAGTTGGCTATTGACGCGCACCACAACGCCACTTGCCATTACGTGCGTGAGAACACACATTTCCAGCCAGGTGACACCAACTCTTTAATTGAGCCGGAGGGGCTCATCCATATCATTTCGAACATTATTTTGTTAAACAACAGTAAGAACTATTGAAATAATATGTTTTGTAAAGATTTATACTTTGATTTTGTATATAGTTATGGCAAACCAGACGTCCGCCACCCTATGTACCCTGAGGATTTATTAAGTTGAGAACTTGTGAGAAGAGAACGTGAGAGATTTCTAGTTGGAGAAAATCTAAATTTTTCTGAATTTTGAACTTTTGGAACATTAAAAATTTTATTTGTCTTTTGGAGTTTTTGAAGTAACAGCAAGTTCAGTTACATGAGGCAAACTTTAATGAAAATATTCTGACATAATTTTTTAGTACTGATTAAAGTAAAGCAGCATTAATTTAACAATTTTTTATATTTTTTTATTGTAAATCATTATTGTAAGGATGGTGGTGACTTGAAGTAATTATACTCCAACATACACTAATTTTAATTTTCTTTTCCACGCATACTATTAATTTATTTTTTAATCGGCACTTAACTTTTAATTCCAGTCAGAACAATTAAAGTAAGAAGTAAAGATAATAATTTTTGAAATAAAATATTGCAGCAACACACATTGATTTTGTTTTCTTTTCACTTTCAAATATATTTTCTACCATCATACTTACAATTTAGAATACTATTTTCTGCAAAATAAAGTATTTTATTTTCCTTCCCTGCAATTGTTGTTACCAGTGAAGAGCGCATGTATGTTTTGTTAAGCACAACTAGCTGAGGATACAGCTACACTGCTTCGTACACCAAATGGTACGAATATAGGTTGTCATCTCCAAGACAAATGAAAGTGAAAAAGTTTTCTCCCTACTGACGCGTGGCGTAATTAGGAGTATTAAGAGNGCCGGCTTAAACCAGTGAAGGGACTTCCGACACGTGTCGCTCGTTCACTCATCCCGAGGTCAAGCCAAGGTAGAAACGCGTGCAGGCCATTACACGGGGTTGCTGCTGCGCAGTCCTCCCACCCACCTTCCCCCCCCCTAGCAAGCTCCGTGAAATTTGTAAACGCAGAGAAATGACGAGATAGTCAGGCGTATAACGCCTGAAGTTGAAAACAAGCACCGAGAAACAGTTGACAAGCTTGGAAAGGGTGCCACCTCCCCCTCCCTAACCTTCAGGACACATGGTACATGTTAGAAGTGCATTATACTGTGCTTCCTCCCACCCGGAGGGAGGCTAGAAAGGATATAAGCCTCTTTGCAAGGAGGGTGGGGACAGATGATTATTACCGCACAGAGAGGTTAGTTCGGACATTTGTGATCACCGCAGAGTTCGTCAGTACCGCCCAGAGAGGTCAGTCGCGCTGAGAGAGCGGCCGGGGGAAATCAGACCTCCGGCCACGTCAGTTCGCATAGACAGTCGAAGCAACTAGCAGCAGGTGACGCGGAGTAGTACCGCCACCCCGGGATGCGCAGGAAGGGTGGCCGTCGCGACATTAAGGGGTCAGCCAAATCGGTACATGAGATGCAGGGCCGAATCAGAGACAGTTACCAGAGTCACGTCAGACGAGTAGTATCACCACGCCGGGACGCGTGTCAGCCAGTCAGTTACCGCATCTGTTAGTTATCAGTCACCAGTCAGTCAGTTAACACGCACCGAGAAGCGGAGTCAAGTGGTGAACTTCAACGGAAGTGCCATGTCGAGATAGTGGGATTGTCCAGTGCAGCCTGTAGCCACGAAGGACGGGTGGGGGCCCACACGAGGTCCCTCGCCGGGACGTGGTAGGGTAGTAAGCAGTCAGTTACTACCCTACGCCGAGAACGGGAGCGAGTGGTGAGCTTCACAGAGAAGCACCACGTCAAGAGGAAGCCAGCTGCGTGCAACAAGCCAACCACAGAGGGCCTTTAGCAGGGCCAATCCAGTTCACTAGACCTCATAAACTGCCGGAACGTATCCGGGCCATCCAACTCACCAGACCTCAACTGCAGGGTGTGATGATCTTGTTGAGTTAGTGGTGGTTTGGTGACACAATGTGGAATGTACACAGATCGCCATGTCCAAAGCGTTGTCAAATTGTGAAGCCCTACGGCGTCTGAACCATGCTTTTCCGGACGTGGGTTCCCTACTGAAAAATTATCGGTTTGCCATCTCGCACAACATACTAAGCATTGCTTGTGTTGTTTTGAATCCCCCAGTATGCATGAATGAACCATGTATAAAACTTAACTGCCAATACACTCTTACATATTTTCAAACAAAATATTACACATAGATACTTTGTTACAAAAAAACATGCATAAAAATTGCTTCTTTTAAACTTTATTTAATGATAGGAAAAAAAAATTATAAGATGGAAAGTTACTTGGTGTACTTTGTATTGTTAGATATTTAGTATGAATTTAGTAAGTTTGAGGAATAAAGAAAGGAAAGGCGGAGTTAGTTATTGTTACTTTCTCAGCATTGCATAATTTTTAAACACATACTTAAATTTTTGCCTGCAGTTGTTGAGGATCTTCACAAGAAACGAGAACCACTGCCCACTATGGAAGCAGTGTACTTGATCACACCCTGTGAGAAGAGTGTACGCTCTCTCATGCAGGATTTCAGCAGCCCAAACCGTGCTATGTATCGTGGTGCACATGTTTACTTTACAGAAGGTTTGTAGTCATTTTCTTAACGTTCACTTCTTTGTTTTAATATTGTGTGCTGAAGAATACTTTGCAATTTCCCCATGTACGTGAAAGGTTAATTTGTGACATGATTGTTCTTGTATGTCGTAAAAGTTGTTGGCAGGATAGAGATCAAACTTTAATTATAAATATATATATATATATATNTTTTTTTACTGAAGTTATTGAAATGTCAATATGTAACGTACATCTGCCTTGTGAACAGTGGTGTCTCGTAATGGATGCCCTTGGTGCATTACTTCACCTAAAGTTTAAAATTGGAGTTTATTTACTTTATTGGTAATATTTCTGTGTGATTAATTATTCCACCCAATTCCTGTATAAATTCAAGGCAAAAATATTGGTACTTAGGGTGGGCTTTTACTGAGGGATTGAATGTCACTGGAATAAACGGCTAACAGCACCAATAATGCGCCAGCCGCTTTGTCTCTAGCGCAGTACTGGAAAGTGAAAACATGATATAGATGATTATTAACGGGAATGATGCTTGAAAACTAAAAGTTTTCTCTTGGGTTGATGTGTAGCTTCTAACTGTTCCGCTTTGATACCCCGCCGAAGAAGCAATTACTGGCTGCCGGTAATCCATCCACTTTGATGCAGCATCTTATCTTTTTATTACTGCGTGATTAATGATTTGAATTATGAATACAATAAACAATATTGTGCATAACATTTGGCATGCTACCTGGGCCACTCACGTGTGGGCTGTGTGGAGTAAACAGGTGTGGTGCAGAGCAGGATGGAGCTGAGCCAGTCTTCTCCCAGACACTACTGTTTTATTGTGATTCGTGGGAACACCTCGTCTAGTTGTCAACGTGCAGTGAGGAGGACTTGGCTGCGAGAATTCTTGCTGTCTGCCTTGTCATTCAACAAACATACTGTATTTTCGACAGTTTGCGTAACAACATTGTTGGCCACGTTAACGCTTGCTTGCAAGTCTGAAGACGTCTCTTCAAACAGCTCCTGTAAACGTGCACCATGCTTCACAGCTCTTTGCTTATGCACTGCAATCAGTTTCCTTCTCGTGCAGGGATTGGGGACTGTCGTCTGCTGTTCACCTGCAGGCCGGTTGCACTCTGGTCTGCATGTAATTGGTCCTGGCAGCGCTGTGCTGTGTTGTGTTGCAATGTACTATCTATGTACTATGGATTTGAGATATTTTAATGTGCTGGGAACTGATATCAGTGTAGGTACAGTGTAGGAATTCTGCTGACCGTACACCCACAATGCACAGAACACAAAGACAAAATAAACACATTTAACTTTGTGTCAAGTGTAGTGTTTGTGTCTTTAAAACAAGAGCAATGAACCATTAAGATATCAGTAACAAATAATGTGTACATGGAATTTTTTACTCCAATGGGGTCACCCAAGCCTGTTGTCTTATAACATGGTGAAGTTTACTGATATAAAATGGGAAACCTCATGCAGACGCTGGTGAGTTGAGACCTGGACTACGCCTAACTACCACCACCAGGGGCAATCCCACCGAGAGAATAAACTGGGAAATAAAGAAAAACTGCGTATTTGGATGGAAGGTGACCACTGCAATTGGTACCAACACATTCCAGAAAATCGTGTTTACATTCAGGCGATGATAAAACAAGGCCTTTGGGGCCACTCCAAACAAACGTCTGTTAGAGCACATCCTGCTTCGCCCTGGCAATTGACACAAGACACCCCTCAGTCAAGATTAGGTGCATCAATTTACGCCATATGGAAAAAGCAAGAAAAATGCAACATGTGTATATTCAGAGAAAGTACCCTGTAAAGGGAAAATCCCCTGGCCCATCTTCCATACAGGAGACCATGTTTATGTGAAACGTAATGCTGCAGGCTTTTATACCATCTTTTACCTCAAGCGGGAAAGTCCCCAAAAGGTGAGAAAAAATTCTGAGTAAGTACAGTCTGGGTAGAGGATAGCTGTGGTACACATGCAAGATTCACCTCATGCACCTGAAACATGCCCACACACCTGTACTGTACCCTGACATTATACTTCATGCACTGAAGAATCATCTGGAGCGAGTTCGCCAAGTATGAGGGAGAAATGACTTGGCGAACTGTACTGCTCTGCTTCCCCCTCCAGGGGACTTGCCCTGTGAGACACGGGTGTCTGCCCATGCCAGATCCAACATGTACTGGTGGGAGACGAATGCCCAAGACTCCATTCATGGCAAGCCAACCAGCAGCCAAGGAGTGGTGACTCTGCCCTCTTTGAGGCTGGTCACACCTCTTCCTCTTGTCTCAGCACCACCCCGTGCAGTTGCCAGGGAGGAGAAGCCAGCATGCAGCTGTAGAGAGGAAGTGCCTGCTGCCCATCTGCCATCGTAGTCGAGACCCGAAGCCACGACTTTCATGCCAAGGGCCTAATGCCCTAGAGATGCCGCTCACCAGTCCATGATGTGTGCTGCCACCCACACGTCAGGCACCATGGTGTCCTTGCAAAGCAGCCATTGATACAAGGCCTGGGCGCTACTGAGAGTTGCAGTGGCGCCGGCCTTTCCCCTACTACTGGCCAGCAATGCTGGCAGTTCCCGAGGTTCCAGCTGCCGTAACAGTAGCTGCCGTGTAGACTCTGTGCACTGGAGTAGCATTGTTAGTCCCAGTGCGTACCCAAGAGCATATAGACTTTGTGCATCGGAGAAGTCAGTTGGACTTCCAATGCTTGCTTATTGTGTTCACAGATTCTGCGTGGGAAGTCAGACTGCGCACCACACCCATTAAAGAGTTTACATCTTCAGCAGTGCAGCAATATGGTGTATATAGTAGCCAATAGTCTCTATATCTTTGTCATCTATACAGTATTTCCTTTGTAAAGTAGATCGAAGACATGAAGTGCTATGTCTATTTTTACCCACCAAACTAAAAGAAGAGCACCTCCTTATAAATAAAGTCAGTGTGACCTGTAGTGAAGGAAAGATAAATGCTCAGTGCCAGACGGGAATAGTGCTACCTGTATGAAGGATCACCCAGGTATGCCTTGGCTGTATCATCAATATTGCAAGCCCATGGCTTTTGTTTTTTTTTTCCAGCAGACCATTTTGAATTTTCTAGCACATTTACTTTGATACATTAAATGCAGCCTCACTACCGTAGTATTAAAACAGTCAATAAAATAGGTAGCAAACATTTCGTCAGTAATTATAGACTTAAATTTCCCCAAGTTCCTGCTTAAAGTTTTTAAAATAATATGATTTTATTAACAAAACTTGAGATTGTAGGCCTTCATCCCAATAATGCAAAGGCAATTGAAATTACTTACCAATTAAGAATTTCAAGGTAAATATAATTAATAAATTTCACTCCAATTTTCTTGTTAGTTCAGATGTTTAAGGAGATTCTCTTTCTCCTTTGCTTTTATTATTTTCATGGCTAATGTAACTACAGTAATTATGTAATAACTTTCAAATAGCTTTGTTGCTGATTATCTCAAAATCAGTTAAAAATTTAGCTCAATTAAAGGCTGCTTCCTGATGCAGAATGATACTGACGCTGTCAGTTCTTATTGTTCAAATAATATGTCTATAAATTAAAATAAAATACAATCAGTTTCACTAGAAAATAATACAAATTAACTATAACTATAGTATATCGTAGATGATAAATTTTTACAAAGAGCCATTGCATAAAAAAATCTTGGTACTCTAGTGGATTTGGTGCAGCTTTTTCACTAATAAGTTGATTACTTATGAACATCAACAACTAAATTAATAGGATTAATTAAATTCATTACTTTTGCAGCTACCATACCAGACTTAGGACTCTATCTTTAATTTTCCTTAATATGCTCCAAACTTGAATATTATTCTATCAACTGGAATTGCTCGACATGCATCAGTCACAACAAACTTAAAAGTTTTTAAATATATCTTTTATAAATTTTATGCTTTCCATAATTTTAGAACATTATAAAAAAATGAAACAAACTAAAATTACTTTGTATGCATGAAATGTTATTAAATTCAGTTGATTGTACAGAGGCACTGTAAATTTTAGCTCTAAAAACCCCTGTGATGGTATTGAGCCCAAAAGACTTTTATCTTAATTATCAAAAATAAATTACCTAATTTATAAGCTCGTTCCTAGCTATAACAAATATGCACACAACATAGATTTTCACAAAATTAACTTTAAAAATTAACTTTTTTAGTCAATCTGCTTTGCTTTATACAGTATGTTCATTTGAATCTTTGAAACTTGTGTAGTCAAAGTTTGAGCAGGGTATTGTTCTTGTGTGAATTTGATGTGCTTAAGTGTTAAGTTTTCTTTGTGGGAATAGTTTGTATTTTAGTGTGAGTTGGTAATATTTGCTGTCTTCTGTAGTTTAACATCTTCGTGTATGCCTTGTGTTTTCCCACTAGTAACTCCATTTTCATTCCTGTCTGTTTATGTAGTGCTAATTTAATTAATGTATTACATATAAGTATCTTGCAACGTGACCGAGTTGGGGCACTGGGGTCCTTGGTTGGAACAGAACCCTGGATTGCACTCCACACAACATTACCAAAAAGTTGTCCATCGGTAGGTCTGTGGGGCATTGTGACCCAGGAATTTTTTCTACCTGAGTTCTGCGGGGCCACCCAGCAAGTATATTAGTTGAATAATTGTCAGTAGTGGTTTAATTCATGTTAATGTTTTTTTCACTCAATTTTGTAATTTCGGTTTATGCGTATATCTTCTATTAAGTTGTGTGTTTTTTCATTTGTGTTTGTAATTTCTATTCTGGCTTGTATTTTCTATTGATATGGGTATTTTTTGTTAATGTTTGTATTTTTATTTATGTTGGAATAATCCCACTTCAAGATCTAAATAAACAAATAAATAAATTAATGAGATGGAACCAGGTACTGTGACAGTCGTGAACAGGAATGGAATCTGCCACGGCATGTGTTAAGTAACCCTTCCAATATCCACGTGGTTTAGTTTCAGAAAATTGTGGCCAACTGAAATCCGGATGGCTGGACAGAGGATAGAACCTGGACCTTGTTATGTGGCCAGCGGCATGTTAAGGCGCTATATTTTGTAATGTGGCACCACACTGTTTAGGCCACCATATATGTAATGTTCCACGTCTGGGTATGACGGCTGGAAATTACCACTCGGTTAGCTCAGTTGGTAGAAATATAAAACTTTAAAGGCGCCAATAAATATAAATAAAAGTCCAATGTTTGTTTATTACTCTGTACTTTTATTGATCATTCCAATGAAACTGTTCACATACAATCGTCAGGTATGCAGAGTACGAACCGGTTTACAGGCCAACCAATAGAGAGCAGCGCCACAGTCGTTTAATTATTCATTTACTGTACGAAAACTTGCCTCACAAGAAAATACAGAGGCAGCGACCTCCCACACCGGCGGAGAAATAAACAAATTCCCGTTTGCCGGTTTGGGGGTTATTCTCCACGCCCGACGCGGTCTCGGCGAGTACTGGCTATTGACTGCCTGTTGTTACATCTCTTTTCCTGGCGATAGCCACACAGAGTATTTATGCTGCGGGCCTATCGCCTCCCCTCTCCACAGATAAGGGCACGGTGGCCGACATCTGCCAGCAGCGCCATCCAAACTGCATCGTTGGTAAAAAATAATCAAGCCCTCTAGACCAAAAACTGTCTACCCACAGTTCAGAAAGCTTCTGCGTAGCCATCCGAACTGCATCGTAGGTAAATGATAATCCAACCTTTCGAACAAAACCTGATGATGCAGTTTGGAAAAGCTTCTATCTCTAATGCTGACGCGTAACAAAAAAACTACGACTTTCGAAACGGCAAACGGATGCCTGATAAACAAACTACTACGATAAACGAACTACCACAGCTTTAATTTTGAACCTGATAAAAATTTTACGACGCCTGGCAAAGCAAAAGAAAATGAACCATGTATCCCGGAAATTAATAATACTGCGTCATTACAACCTATTAAATGAGTCGGTAGGTTATCACTATGCCACCTTGCTTGGTATCAGAACAGTGGAATCAAGTGGATTGTAAGGCAAAGAACACAAATGGATGGTGGAGGTATACCGTAGAATAAATGGGCAAAATTTTTGTTTTTGCTGTGTTGGAGAAACAGGCTCTACACTACACAAATATAATGAGTGTTTTGAGCTAGTAATTAAATTCATGTTTGTATGACCTTCAGGAAGCCCTTTCATGTTAGAAAAACATTATTGCCATCTTAATAAAAATTGTTGAAATTGTTTATTACTTTTAAATTGCTTGTCATAGTAAATAGTTCTTATAAATCATATTTTTGCTATACATAACTTTTAGTTTCAGTAGACCAGCACAGAATCTGCAGAGCTAGTTGTTGGAAGTAAAGGTAAAAAAAATGAGTATTTTTGTAGTAAATAACATTTTAGGTGAAGGTGGTTCACGATAAAGTGAACACTCTTGAAATTAACTTTTGAAAAACATCACTGCCTGCAACTGCGTATGTTTTAACCTAAGCAATGACTGCAATACTCCCAGTTCAATTGGCAGTGAACTATGAGAAGTAGTTCCATGTTTTAACATCTTTGCATTCGTAAAGTTAAAAGTTGTTGTCATCTGCAATTCATTTTCTTTTCATTGTTTACAAATAAGATTAAAATTTGGCATGATTGTAACACATTTGTGTTTTTAACTGCTTCTATTGTCTCGCTGAAGAAATGTTAAAGTTTGCTGGTTCATCGTTTTGTTTTGGGTTTTATTTTCCATTCCGCACTCATTTGTTAACTAATCAGCAGTTCATGAACGTGATTTTAAGTGCCAGTTTGTAAATACCAAAATAAAGTAGCTATTCAGTAACGTAATAAATAAAACATTTTATACATGTTCTGGGTAAAGTGGCATTGTTTGTTATTTTGTGCTGTATTTCAACATTGTTTATTGCCCCAAAAATCTTTGAAATTTCGCATAATATGCCGACCTCGAAAATGTGCTGCTTTATGTAATTGAAGTCTGTGTAAATTTTCAACCTCCAATAAACTTGAAGAAAGTTTGAATGAATGTGTTTTGTTATCTTTGCGATACGAGGTGCAGTTTTAAAAGTTTAAATGTTTTGTACTGACCTGAAACATTCCTTGAATGTTAGGAATAAGTTGCAACATTGTTATGACTTCTGTCTAAATGGTTTAATTTGAATGAGCCAATACATCAAACAGTTTGCCCTAGTTTCCATGTCTAACCTGCAAGGCAGGTAGTTTGGAGGAAAATTACATTCTGCCTAAAATGTATAAATGCAGTTTCATGAAATACATTGTAATCAGCTAGATATTGTGTTGTTATTATTCTGGTGAAGTTACATTCATATCAGTGTAGGCATTTAAATTTTATGAGCAAAGTGATTTTTTTCATATGCAAAGCAGTAGGCCTTAGCATATGTACTTTATATAAAAACTGTGTTGCTTGATGAATTTTCACGAAACATGCATCGAGTGAGAAATATTACTCTAGAAGTATGCTGTAAAAATTTGGATCAATTCTGTTCAGCCATTGAGTTTCATGACAATTGTTTTCATTACTCTTAATGTAATGGCAATGCTCGCCATTTGCTTGTGCATAGTTGTGTCTTACAATATTGAGTTGTGAGGTATTTATGCCATATAATTCTACTCATAAATTTTGTTAAACATAATTCTTGGTTATTTATCTATTGTTTAAGGCACGTTGTCTTCTGTATGAAGGAGTAAATATACCATCTTATCTAAAAGTGTGTCTTTTTTTAAACGGGAAAGCATTTCAGCTATTCACTTTTAAAGGTAAATATTCGGAACGTCATGGTGTTGTTTTTATATTGGGCAAAAGAATCATCTTAACTCTTCTGCTACTCTGTTGACATCCTAAACCAAACATATTTTTTTATGACCTCGGAAGGGTTGACAACAGTTAAAGGAATATCTAAACAGAAAAAGAATTGTTGCCATTAAACAATATTCGCAAACCAGTATTATTTACGGAAATATTAACGTGTGAACCGGTTAATATTACAGTTTACAATATTAATTTTTGTTGTTTATTTAATGAGTATGCAGTGGACATATGAGCCAGCTGATGTAAACACCAGCTGAAAGGCGTATGGCAGTGTTTCTTTTGATAGGTACTCTTAAAGATACACATCCAGCAGGCTGAAAGTAGAAACTTTCAAAAGTGCTAATTTAACTTGAACATCTTTTATAACTTCGGATTTGTACACAGGTATTTCTTCTTGATGGGACCAGAAATTGTTTTGAAGTTGTCTATAAAATGACTGGAATTCAAAAGCATGTTGTTGGTATTATAATTTTGAGCCAATTATAGTTAGGAAATATTATTGCCTTGACTTTTCAGCATCCGGTAGCATGAAAATTCCACTGCAACCATTTTAACTGTATAGTAATATGGGCACTTTGAAATAAATATTCTTAAATTTACAAAACTAAGTAATAAGGAAAAAATTATAACTGATCAGAGGAGCTATTAGTTTGTTTGTTCTTCTAGTTTTATTATAGTGATTTCAAATTGCTGTATTAAAGAAAAGGCACTTAACATTTTTCGGTTTTAAGGTAGAACACTAAATTAAAAGAATTTAAATATTAATAAATGTGACTATAACTATATTTTATTTCCTCCTTGCTGATAGTTTTCTTACATTGTTTAACACCATTTACAAAATTAATCTAAAAAATTTTTTTTTTTACAGAAAAATTGTGATGACTGTAATTTGAGATGTTGTGCATTTAAATACTCTTGTTTCAGCATGCCCAGAAGAGTTGTTTAATAAATTGTGTCATGCATCAGTTGCGAAACATATTGTGACTTTGAAGGAGATAAATATAGCATTCATAGCATATGAGGAGCAGGTAACTTTTATACTGTGATTGTAGACTGTGTGTGTGTGTGTGTGTGTGTGTGTCTAACAATCTGTTGCAGTTGATTGGTGACAGTGGTCCTCTTCTTTCATTGTCTGTTTGGCTTGGGTGATCTAATGCAAATTACATAATTTTGAATTTCTTTGCTTCACTTTGTGGTGGGTTAACACGTGTTATCATGTGGCTTAATGATTTCATGGTATGATATGGTAGTGCTGTATATAGTGTGGTTGTGGTGCTACAGTATCAATGCCTTTGGTGGGGAGGGGGATGGTCCAAAATCTATAATAAGTTAGGTAATAGACAAAATAAAAAAAAACGTGAATGTGGGTACGTGTGCATGTAGGTGTTCAAATATTGAGACAATAAAATATTTTGCGAGCTAGTTGTATTTCTGAATGATTTTAGGATGCGTTTGCCTTTGATTTTGCCATGTAAAATTAAGACTTAAGTAAATAAATTCATAAATTGAATTTGTTTATGTTTTGAAAATGAATGCATGTTTCATAGGTAGGCCTACAGAATATTAAACGTTTGGCAGCAATTACACAGTGTACAAAGTGGAATATTAGCTTAAGTGTTTCCCAATGAGAATTCTGATCAAGCTTGCCAGTTTGAGTCTCGCATCTGTAAATAGTTATTAGAGTAATTTCTATTCGCAAATATGGTCATATTTTCTTGTTTACATCAGCCTTTAAAGGGTTTTGAGTCAAAATTGTGTTCCCAAAATCTAATCATGAAGGACTCTGTTGTGTGTCTGTCCATGGAAATAATTTATTGGGACTTAGTTCAAAGTCTATTCTGATAAATTAATTTCTGTTGTAGACAATATATCCATTCATAAAAAAAATAAAAAATCAGAAAGCAATTTCTAAAATGATATAAAATAGTATATTTAAAAAAATTGTTACAATTAAATATTAGAAATACCTATAATAAAAATAAATTAAAATTTATTTTAATGAAAAAAAATTAATTAATTAAAATATATTCAAATAAAAAGTAACTGACTCTTATTACTAACATAACAGGTGTGTAGGTTATTACAACTATATTCTTTGTACAAAAAACGACAAAAATATAGAGTGAACAAATTAAGGATTTAGTTTTGTAGGCCCACATTGACACATTTGCAGCTGGTGACGCTTATAAACGTCAGACAGCATACAGGTATTATCATCTGAACCAAGTATTGTCAACTCTTATAATTGTTGTTGCATCTAGTGTCCTCCAGTGCTCAGAAATTATGCGATATATTAATTCATTACAGATTACTAAATTCAAGCTTCTACATGAATACCATTTCATCTTCAAGCTCAAGTAGCAAACATTTTAAATAGTTTTAAGTTTCTTGTCATAAAATTTATTTTAAAAATTTTTAAGCTGGATTAGCTGTGCACTTCTCGGAACAGTTCTCAGACACTTCTAGAATTCACCAAGGTGGTGATTTAATTTTGGATCAAAGCTGTAGAACAGTCTATCCTGTACAAATTCCAAATTCTGGAAACAGTGGTGGTTATTGGTTTGTTTCTAAATACTTCAGAAGGATCTTTTCACCATTTGTAAAGTTGTCGAAATAGACATTAGGTTGTACAAACCACTTCACTGTAAAATACATATTCTTTTTTAGACCTAGTTATTATAAAAACTATAAGTAAACTTTGGAGAAAGTAAATAAAATATTATATATTTTGCTACACCCTTTGTGCAACTTAGTGGTTTTTTTATACTTAACAAGTACGTGGTACATGGCACATGCTTTTCAAGTCATTTCTGAAAACTGGAGTAGTGGTAATTGTGAACACATTGGTGGATCTTTTTACCATTAAGGTAGGGGTGGGAAGGGAGGCTACTATCGGGGGATTATTTTAGCGTACTCTTAACACCAATTGTTTCATTGGACAAGTAATTGTAAATACATAGAATCATTGCTGTGAATTATAAGCTATAGTCACACATGCAGTTTTAAATTCTGTATACAGTGAATATATGAACTTTTTACAAATTTTAAGTGTTCTTTGGAGCATGATGGTCACAGGTGCTTACCTACCTGTTGCCTAACTGTTCATGCCATGGCTGTCAACAAACATGATTCTTAGCTTGAATTCTCACTGTGGTGGTCTACCCATGGTCCCTCTGACAAGTCTGATATTTGGCTTTAGAGGTGGCTCCACGTCGAGCACTATGAGCTGAATCTGGTAGGACTATGTCTACCAAGGTGCAGGGTCATATACTGCTTGCAGTAGGTAAATTGCTAATGTAAGGGTATCCTTCCTGTGTGCTCGTATAAACATGCTTCTACTACTTAGCTGCAGCCTGCAAAGCTTGTGTGATGAAGACACTTGCCTGACCATGGGATTTGTTGGCATCCCAGGTACCTGGATCACGTGACACGATGCAGTCCTAGTTTGGGTTACTGAAGTCATGTTGGCCGTGGTCGGTGCAGTCACTTCCCAAAATGTATCCTCTAGAATCTCGTAGGCAGTTATGGCCTCGAGACCATTCTTCTTGTTGGATCTGGTGTTTGTGTAGGTGATGTACAATCCTCCTTTGCTCTTCAAATCTCTTTCCAGGTCATGGCATGAATAAAATGCTACATGGCATTACTGTCATGATACCTAGGGAAGAACAAGAAGACTCTATGCTTCTTTAAACAAGATTGTCATGTTACCAGCTAATATAATATATCTCTCTAACCCAAAGCTGAGATGGATGACCAAGGACACCCAGCTCCAATGCTAGGCTGGAAAGGGAAAAATAAAAAGGAGGGTAGGAGTTACCATTTACTTTCTATCCATATACTGATTGTCATCTTCTGAACATCTCCAGCATTGACTTGTTAATGTGGAAATTTTTTTAAATTTAATTTTCTAACACAGAATTGATTTGTGAGCCTGTACACACACACACACACATTCATCGTAATTCGAAAAATTCTTGTCAAGTCAAAGAAAGTGTATGGACTTTTTAAGGCAGAATATTTATACTGTGTAGACAGTATGAATCATTGATATTGGTTACTGCAAGCTGGCATAAGCACTGTATGCCATATTCCTTATATGTTTCTAACAGACATTGCCTGCCTGGGTTGTAAAATGAATATTCCATGGCAAAGCTTTTCAAACTGCATTGCAACACATTTTAATGTTGCCTATTTTGGTCCAAGGTATCACTGCTATAAACATACAGGATAATGAAACTTGGACTAAATAATAATAGAAAACAAATAATTTTTCTTGTTGTGAAAGTTAAGTTCTTATGAGTTCTGGATCCTAATGCTTTCTAAAAACTTGTTGTGATATGCAGATTTCTCTCGCCCTCCGAACATATCAAGCGACGATGTCCTGCTACCACATTGATCAGTTTCATACACAGTTGCCATTCTCTAGATGTGTACTACTAACAGAGTTATTTTTTTTAGTAGTGTACAGGTGCCTAAGTACAGCATCTTTAGTTCGAACATGAAACCTTAATATATATAATAAACTCAAAACAGTCTATGAAAATTAATAGAATTATATATTTTAGATGCTGCATTGGCATGTATAAACTTTAGATCTGAGTTCCTGTATTTTAATAACTTACTGTATGTAATACACTGAAGAGCCAAAAAAACTGGTACACCTGCCTAATATGTAGGGCCTCCGCGAGCATGCAGAAGTGCCGCAAGACGACGTGGCATTGACTTGACTAATGTCTGAATGTATACAGGAGGAAATTCACACCATGAATCCTGCAGGGCAGTCCACAAATCCATAGGAGTGTGAGGCGGTGGAGATCTCTTCTGAACAGCACGTTGCAAGGCATCCCAGATATGCTCAATAATGTTCATGTCTGGTGATTTAGGTGGCCAATGGAAGTGTCTAATGTCAGAAGAGTGTTCCTGGAGCCACTCGGTAGCAACTCTCGATGTGTGGGGTGTCGCATTGTCCTGCTGGAATTGTCCACGTCCGTCGGAATGCACAATGGACATGAATGGGTGCAGGTGATCTGACAGGATGCTTACGTATCTGTCACCTGTCAGTCGTATTTAGACGTATCAGGGATCCTATTTCACCCCAACTGCACACGCCCCATACCATGACAGAGCCTCCATCATTTTGAACAGTCTCCAGTTGACATGTAAGGTCCATGGATTCATGAGGATGTCTCCATACCCGTACACGTCCATCCGCCCGATACAATTGGAAACGAGACTCATCAGACCAGGCAACGTATTTCCAGTCATCAACAGTCCAATGGCGGTGTTGGCGGGCCCAGACGAGGCGTAAAGCTTTATGTTGTGCAGTCAACAACGGTACATGAGTAGGTCTTCGGCTCCGAAAGCCCATATCAATGATGGTCCGTTGAATAGTTTGCACGCTGGCACTTGTTGATGCCCCAGCATTGAAATCTGCGCCAATTTGAGAAAGGGTTGCACATCTGTCACGTTTAATGATTCTCGTCAGTCGTAGTTTGTCCCTTTCGTTCACGATATTTTTTCAGCCGCAGTGATGTCAAAGATTTGATGTTTTACCGGATTCCCTATATTCACGGTACACTCGTGAAATGATCGTACCCGAAAATCCAAATTTTATTGCTACCTCGAAGATGCTATGTCCCATCTTTCGTGCGTCGACTATAACACCACGTTCAAACTCACTCACATCTTGATAACCTGCCATTGTAGCAGCAGTAACTGATCTAACAACTTTGCCAGACGCTTGTTGTCTTATATAGGCGCTGTCGACCACATCACGTTACTCTGATTGGTTCCATACCTCTGTTATTTGCATACGAACGCCTATACCAATTTTTTTGCCTCTCCAGTGTATATTCAAGTGTACTAATTGCTAATGAAAATTGAAAAGGTCTTGATCGTAAAATGTATAGAGAATTTACAAATAGATGTAAATAAGAGCAAGGGATCAAGTCCAGAAGATAATGATGACAGGTATATACTTGGCTTTTGGTTTCACGTTGTGTGTTGTTAAGAATGAGTGACATTCTCATTGTCATCTACTTGAAAGTGTTAGCAGCTGAGTAAGTACTAGTTTAATCTTGAAATGATACACAGCAGTGCAGTAGTAAGCCCAGAGATTTATTTACACATTTTACTAGAAATGCTTTAGCAGAAGCAAATTTCAGTGTTATGATTGCAGAGTCTGTTGTCAAACGTCTTACTATGTTCCACATTAAACACAGTCAGCATCTACTACTGTAAATTTTGTTGGCTTTCTTGTGGCATTGTGATGTCACGTATGTATGAACTGTAAATTAAAATTATCTTGTAACTCGCAGAAGAAAGACAGAGGAGCATTGAATGTTTCATTAATCATTAGTAATATTTTAATGTTAAATTTTTGCAATATGCTTTAGAGGCCATATATATTTGGAATGTAATCCTCAAGGGTAGAGAATCACAAGATAAAATTGCCTGATAAGATTCTGGTTGTCAAAAGAAAAATACTTTTGTGAAAGAGCTATACAAAATCGGGTAATTTCTGCATTTTTTGTTGTGTTACATAACTTTTTTTTGCAAGAAAAAGTAGAACTGCTAAGTGCAAAATTGAAATTGTGGTTTTTTATATTATACTTTTAAACTCCATATTGAGTTTGATATGCGTTTTACTTTAGAAACATGTGAATTGAAGTTGTTACAGATATCTGTACAGCAGATCCACATAAATTTCAGATGCCGCACTAAAACTACATTCTCTTCAAAGTTTCTTCCATAGTTTTTTAATAGTGTGGCAAAGGAGTACCTGGAATTGAGTAAGGATTTCATGAAAATAATTCTACCTTTTGTCGCCTGTGTGGAGCAGTATTTACATCTCTGACAGAATTTTAAATTAAAAATATACAAGGTAGTAATGTAATACTTTTATGTAATGCAGGGGTCTTGCTGACACAAAATTTCCATATTTTAATTTGCATATTTAAAGAATTTGTAACGTTACAATAAAACTGAATTCAAGATTTTAAAATAAAGATAGATTTTTTTCTGTAACAGTTTATTGTGGTCATGTGGTTGATTTGGCATTGGAAACAAGTCTTCCATATTCATACCTCTGATAGTTATAATTTTTTAGAAATATTTTACATGCATTGAGTGAGAATTGATAAAAAAAATTGCCAACAGTCTGATACTCTAGCTTCAATTTTCTGTTAAAACTTATTTTGATAATGAAATACATGTATATTTAGAGAACTGTGTTAGGTATAATTTTATTGGTTTTATAATTTTATAGTTTTGACTGGCATTACATCCCTCATATTTACTTAGCTGTATAATTTTTCTAATTGTGTAATACATTATGACAAAATAACTACTTTGGAGCCAAGCTTAATATACATTTAATACTAGCACAAAGGCTGACATAATATTCCCTTAAGTAAACATATGCAACTTAATTTACACAGTAATATATATATATATATATATATACATATCAATCAATGCATTCAGTTTAGTTCAATTTAAATTAGGTACATTTCATGCTGATTTTAATATATTATACACATGTATACGCTCGTACATTAATATATTTTGGTTTCCTTCATTATCGGAGTTAATGTAAAGGATTTATAGATAAGTTATTGCAATGTTTGCAACAGAACATATAATCCGGTGACGTGGTACTGTGCGGCAAAGACATATTCCTGTCTTTTTATTTTGTTTCCACTACACGATGATTTTCATGACTGTCCTGTAAGCTCAAGATTTCATCATTATTTCCTTATTGGCTATTGAAGAAACTCTAGGTTGGAGGGAGCCAAGTAATTGACTAGGGAACCAGCCAGAGAAGTGCAGCTTGTGAAACCATGAAATGTAGCAGAATACTGCCCAATGAGAACAGCACAAATTCTACTATAAGTGGTAAACCATGCTGGTGTATTGGGGTTCATACTGAACACGAATGTGGAAGAAAGTTGTATCCCTAGTTTCATAATAAAAGTAAAAATAATTGAGTTTTAATTTCTTCCGAAGTTCACTACATTGAACATTTTTTGTATGTTTCCTGTGTGCTCTTTCTAACCAGCCAACCAAAAAAAAAATATATATTCAAATTGAAGCTATAGCAGCAATTGATCAATGTGCTATTACCACAAATGATAAATGCCACTTCTCTCTAGCAGCTTTTAGTTTGTTCAGGTATCACACTTTTATCCCCATACATGCTCACGTGTGTGTGCATGTGCATGCGTATGTATGTACACATACTTTAAGCCTTGTTAAATGCATTCTTAACCAAGGTCAGCTTCTTGGGATGTATGTGTCTGTCAGCAGGGAGAAGGTTTTACAGTCAAAGTGAATATGTCCACCACTCAAAATGCTTTCTTAAACATTTGGTTATGTTACCTAACTGCATCTGTGTGCAGTTGCCTACAAAGTGACTGGTTTTATCTCCCAAGTAAACAATGACCCTTTAATCTTGTCTTCTTGGCCTGTATTTTCCTTGTTCTGAATGATTTACGCCCTGGATAACATTGAGTATAAAACATTAACTTTGAAGAGTCAATAAGTTTGTGTCTTGTGCCCTGAGTGTTGTCAGCCATGCACTATGGCAACTGTCAATAAGTTCATGAACTGGCCACATAGTGTTGCTGTTATGCGTTACAGCAGATAGGTTGCACCAAGGGCAGTTGCATTCATACGGTAAGCGGAACAATGGCCTCAGTTGTGAAGGGTAGCTGAATGCGAATAGTGGAACATGAGTTGTTGCAGTTTGAGCAATGGACAAACATCAAGTTTTGCCAAAAGTTCAATCTGCAGTGCTATGTGTAAGTGGCACCAATGCTTTGCACAAGGAAGAGAGACAGTTTGGAGGATGATGAACATACCGGTCGGCCGTGAATGAGTCGAACTGACTGCAAGATTTAAGAAGTAGCAACATTGGTGCATGCCAACTGCACCCAAACTGTAGACTATCTCACAGCAGCAGTAGGGATTAGCCGTGGAACGTGCCCAAAATTCTAGTGGATAATCTGGGGATAGCATGTATCCTGATGCAAGACAGTGACGATTGCATGACTATTTGCAATGACCTGGTCAGTAGTGCTGACGATGATGGGGCATTTCTCAACCGGTTCACAATGGGACGAAATGTGGTGTTTTCATTATGATCCGCAACTGAAGTGACAATAGGCTGCCTGGAAATCCCCACCATCACCTCGATGGAAAAATCACTACAAGGCAGTTCAGAAAGCAAGGTGATGCTTGAACTGTTCTTTGACTCATTAGGCATTGTTCATGTTGAATTCATCCCACAAGGAGCAACTATAAACAAGACTTGCTACGTGGAGAGATCTTTCACCGTCTACATGATGCAATTTGTCATAAGCATCTTGAGCTGTGGTGTAGGAAGAACTGGCTGTTGCTACACAGACATCTCTGCACATTGCTCGGTGTTTGTCTAAGAGGAACTGGCAAGGCAGCGTTTTGCTGCACCCTCCATTCTTGCCTCATTTCACACCATGAAATTTCTTTCTCTTTACCAGCTTGAAAGCACATCTACATGGGCAAAGATTTCATTTGGCTAAAGAAATAATCACTGCCATGAGAAAAGCAGTTCAGGTTCTTCCTGTCAATATCTTTCATCATTGTTTTCAAGTTATACCAATGTTGGCAGACATGCATAGTGGCCAACTGTGACAGTTTTGATAGATAGTGTGCATCTGTGTAAGTGGATACCATGGTGCATGACTCCCTACACTAGGATGCTAGTGAACAAATTTATTGATGGTATTTTGTATTTTGTTAACTATGCTTTTGTTATTGTGCTGCAATTTTCAGCAGTGCTCTAAACTCATGTCCTTCAGAATCTTTTTTTCCCCCCCACAGACTTACTTTGCAGTTATGGCAAATTAATTGTACCTGTAGCATGTTGTACAAATTCCATTAACAGAGGATTTTACGTATCAGCTGCTAATTAAGTGATGCATAATCATATTGCATATGATCATTCAAAGGATGTGGCTGATTGACATGCTGTCCTCATTACTACCTGCATCGCCAGGAAAGAAGTTAAATGTAGTGTGCATTGCATACATGTATGAATGCATGTGATACCACTGATGTAGTGTTATCATTGTTTCAGGAAGTACAGGCAAATAAAAATGTATGTACCACTCTTTGGTACCAGTGGCTGGCAATGAAAAACGTTTGGCAGAATTCTAGTTATTTTCAGAAAGGAAAAAGTTGAAAAATTCTTTCAGTGAATTTCGTAGTCACCTGTGATTTTGTGCATAATAATCATCCCAAGTATTGTTAGGGCATTGAAGCTGGTTTGGAAGTTATTACTGTATCATGTTTATTTCTCTCTTACTTCAATTCAGCATTGTATTCTGGCCCAGTACCATATAAAACATATGGTATGTTACCTGATACAATGATAGGCATATAATGCTTAATATATTATTAGTATAACTTTACAGATTTGTAAACTATTATGAGAATGGTGATTTGTATTATTGATTGGCACGAAGTATGTGGAGACAAAACTTAAGTGATGTAACCTGCTTGGCTTGTATGTTGAGTTTTTATTTATTAATCCTGAAAACCATTTTCCAAGTGTGTAAGATCATAGATACTAAGAAAGTATAAGAAAATGTTCTGTTCGAAATGCAGTATTTATTTATATTTAGTGACTTCATAGTTTTCAAAAGTTATCTACACTCATGAAAATAATGAATCAACCAGCTAGTTATATGAAATATTTTTAATTGTGAAATATTTTTATTAACAGTCTGCGCGGAGGAACTGTTCAATGAGCTGTGCAAATCGTGTGCGGCCAAAAAGATAAAGACGTTGAAAGAGATCAACATAGCTTTCCTTCCATACGAAAGCCAGGTTTGTGAGTTGGCAAATTGTTTACATGTGTAAATAGCTGTGTGTATTTTATTTAGTGGTATTTATCCTACATTGCTTCTGATTGAACTTTTTACGGTCATTAAGAGTCCATAATGCAGAAGCTTCGGTCATAATGCAGTAAAATCTCATTGATTCAACATGCCACTTACCAAAGGTAAAGTGTTCAAATTTTGTAATTATCAAAATTTTTTTTTAAATTATGAAATTTATATAACAAATAATAAAATGTTACCTTTATAGCTATGAACATATTGGAGAACCATAAGTAATTCCTATTATGCACAATTGTGTGTGTATAAATATGTTAGTTTATTGTAATAAAGTTGTTTCACTACAGCATAGGTACTAATACGTACATGATCATGATTTTCTATCTGGTTTCAAACAATTTGACATGCATATTTTAGTATCAGACAATCTTTGAACCAAAATGTAACAGTGTGGGTTTTGTAAAATCTTCTAAAGGTTTTTAGTTTTAAAATTGAAAATAGTGACTCATAAAATAAAAAGTATGAACATATTTTTTTTTTTTTTTTTAAAATTTTCAACAGCTTTTTGTATAATTTTTTGTTTTACATAAGTATGCTTTATGAAGTATGAAAATGGTTAGTATTTAGGAATACCTGGCAACCTAATACTGAATTTGATATTCTTTATAAGAAAACATAACTTTTGCAAAGTTCTTTTCTTTAAAGTTGCTGGTTTCACTTACATTACCTATCTCAATAGTAGGACCTACTCTACTTATTTATTGATGTGGTCTTGTGAAAATCAATTAGCCTGACCATTTCAGCTGGTAAGCTGCTGTATTGTGCAAATTGGCACACTGTGTAGCTAATGCCAGAGTGATGAGCTGTGAGGCAAATATTAGTTTATTATGTTTATAGGTTGTGATTTAGTTTAAAATTATTGAATTTAGAATTTTTATTACAATTTTTAAATTCTACTTTTTATATTAAACATTTTATAAACCTGTAAAACAGCGACTCACATTATATTGCGCAATAAGTTGAATGATAAATTGATTGGCATGTATGAATGTTTATTTTTTAACATACGTAAAGTGTATTAAATTTTTTAGCATATGTAAAGTAAGTAAAATTTGGCTGTTCCACTCTTTAGCAATTATGTTAATTTTTTTAATTTCCCACTAAATGTTTTTTACTATCTATATATAAAGGTTTGGAAATTTTAATGTTAGTGCTGGCAAGTGACACCCATTTAAAATTAAATGATGTATTAAATCAACATATAATATTTATAATTAATGAGGTTTTACTGTATTTACTCTTTGTAGAAAGTCTTCACAACTACCATGAAGAGAGCTATGTTTTAACAATTTCAGCAGTAGTTTTAAGAAGCAACAGATGTTTTTCAATAAATGTGAACATATTTTTTCTTGGTTGCTTTGTTATTCAGCTGTTTGAAAATGCCCACACTATTTTTTCCCCCACACATGTTATATGTAAATTTAAAAACTAGACATAGCAGAAGCAATGAATAGAAGCAGAAGTATCATACTTGGACCATAACAGTGTGCATGTTGTACTATCATTCCGCATGGCTTATGTAGTTCTGCATGGTTGTAAATGGAATAAGTGCCCATTCCTCAAAATTGTGTTCAGTGGAAATAACTAGCTATGTCGTTTAGCCTTTCAAAAGGGTTTTTTTAGAAACAAAAAATAAATGCTTCAGTCATGCACTTTTATGAATGGATTTTATAAAATGTACTGCCACATTCAAATTTGCGATAACCCTTCCAGTCGTGGCACTCGGTGCACACCCCAGTTTCTGTGATTGCCTATTCATTATTGTAATGTCTATTGTCTAAATGGGTTATCCCTCAGCTAGATTGAACAGTCAATATATAGATAGTAGATTTTATTGTCCTGTGTGATGTCCCTTCCAGTCGTGACACTCTGCTTACATCCTGGGATAAGTGCTATCGCCTATTAATTATTGCAATACATATTTTATAGGTGGGTTATGCCTCGGCTAGCTCAAACAGTAGTTTAATTGTCCCATATTGCCTAGTATTAACAACTCCATGCAACACGACTGGGTATGCTTGATTCTAAACTCTAATGGAGAAATTGATAAATTATTAAGACTGTGGTCCGCGATCAATACCCTCTGCCCAGTGATGTACAGCGCTGCTGTACACCATATCATTACAATTAATATTTGAGTCAACACCAGCCAGAATCGCAGCACTTCTCTTGCTTTTTGGAGAGGTCTCGACTTCATTTCACCATGCCTCTTGCGTAAGTTCTTCCTATCCAACCAACAAAAAACTTCTTACCCCCATTTTGATGCAGGAATATTGCCTCACCCCTTCTGGGGCGGGCGTGACTCCCCTCAATGTGTTCCTTTAGTGGTTCGGTGCTCCGGGAATGCTGTGTGGGCCTGCCGATACTCAATAAGGATTTATTGTAATTCAATTCAATTTCATTAACATTAATAATATTCTTGATTACATTTTTATATTTACTTAGTTCTAGTTTGTAATACAAAATCCTCCCTCCACGGCAAATGGCCGGGGAGCAAGTGGAGGGCAGAGGGGCAAGTGTCACGCTGTCTGGACCACATTTGTGCAGCCAGAAATTGCCGGCCGCTCCCATTATAGTTTTAACAGTTATTCATTACGTGATAGAATCTCCTAATGAATACACTTAGTATAATCTGAAAAATGTGATATTCTGGCAGGTGATGAGATGAAGATATAAATTATGTCAAACAAGAAGTACTTAATATGAACATTATCAAATAAGTTCATGCCATGCATTTAACATACCTAATTCATTGTAGGGTTATCACAATTTTTTTCATTAAAGGCTTGGGTGCAATCATGTTGACGGTACAATGAGTCGTGAATCCGGGAGAGTAATGGCTCTGGCTATACTCAATATTAAATGTTGCAGCGACGCTAAACGCCAAACACAACACATTAAAGGTATGCATCGTCTTTGCATTTAATGCCAGCTAATCAGAATTCAAGATGTCACAAACAAGTGAAAACAAATAGTTCAGATGTTTGGCAATAGATAGCACCACCATCGCCAAACATTTTTGTTTTGTTAATATTACATAAAAAAAAATAATGCAGAACACATTAAAAAATAATTGAGCGTAACTATAAAGTCTTTAGAACCTGTTTCCTTTACAATAATGTTTTTTAAAATTACAAATACAAATTAAAATATTAGTGTATTTACACCCACCTTATTTTTATACCTAACATCTATTGTAGACATGCCAGTTTCTTATGGTAACATTTGACGTTTAATGTTGGATGTCAAGTTAGTTGTACACGAGGCTTAAAAGGGGTTGATTACAGTATGTTTTTGGTTTATTTTATTTCGTCGAAGAATTCTGTTTTTTGATGGCCAGTTTGTGGCAACATGTAATTGAAATTAACATCCCATATACAAATTTCTGTATCAGCTGATACGTGAACGATTAAAAGAGAATTTCATGTTTGCTCTTTTGACAGCCCTGCCTTTGCCCGACAGACATCTGAGAAATATGTGGTCAGTAATGAGTTCTTAGAAAAAGTTTATTTATTTTATTTGATGTCATTACAGAACAGCTGTTATTACTTCTAGAATAATATGCAAGTGTTTTGAACGAAATGGAACCTGAACCTTGTGTGATAGTTTAACTGTAGCTAGCGTTAACGTTGCCATGTGCATGCTTAATATTAAAGAGGCCGCAGATCTGTTGAGCATTTTTCAAATATTTCTAACTTACGTTCATTTGAAGCAATATTTTTCTAACCAGAGTCATTTTGAGCCCACGTGAGATCAAAAATTCACTTTTAAAAGTATGTGATAGATATGCTTTTGTGATAAAGCAATGGAATAGGAGACTGTGCTGCCACCTGTTGGCCAGTGCATGGAGCTCATTTTGGAAGCCATGTCCCCATGAAATGACACGTTTTTCAGAGTTTTATGTTTTCCGTGAGCTTTATGTATTTTTTAACATAACTTTTTTCTGTGTGCAGTGGTTATGCTTGCTAATAATTTCAATTCGGGCTCTAATTGCCAAGCCTTTATGAGACTAGCTCGCCATTTTGTTTTTAGTGTGTCCCCCGCCCACTTCAGCAACAAAGTGAAAGTAAATGTTATTTATTTATTGAAACTACACATTGTTTTGCAATGGAGTCATTTGGGGATATATTGTCATTTAGGTGCACTCGGTACAGTGGTTAATCTACAAATAGCCTCATTTTGTGTAAAAACTATAAACTACCAGATCTCGCCAATTTGATAAGCAGATACCACTTTTAATTGCAAAATTGCAAAATACTTTATTATTATGAATCAAATTATGCTGTCTGACAATTTCCTCGAATTCCTAATACATTCAGGTTTCAGTTATATGCTGTAACGTCCAAACTGCTACTGCGCAAGAACCACAATTAACATCTTATTAAAGACATTAAACTAAGTTCGCTGTCTATAACAAACAATACTCTACAGTTTTATGTTGTGCTTTTAAGTACACCTAGCCACACGACTCTAGTTGTAGGTCCATTCAGCAAAACAGATGTGAGACTTGCAAATGCAAGTTCAGTCGTTTGATTAGAATAACATTTCAATTGTTTGTGATATTGAATTTCAATATGGATAATGTTTCAAATATATTGTGATTATGTCAATGGATTTGACAGAAAAATTGTTGTAATGTTAAGAACATATTATGCACACAAATCAAACTGAAACTATAATATAGCCTATTTTCCATGAGGAGAATGTATTATTTCTCTTTTCTGGGCAAGAAAACTGCAACTTTTAAAACATTTTCAAGTGAATAAACTATGTATCTTAATCAGCTTATGTCCAATGCAGCAATAAAAAGTTATACTGTAAAATCAATAATTTTCTTATCTATGCATGAGCAGCTTGGCGACATGTTTTGATTTAGGTAGTGGTAGGTAGGATGGGCTTACGTCTCATCGACATCCATCATTACAGATGAAACATGTTTTGACCATAGACTAAAGATGAGGTTAACAGATTTTTCATCTTCTGCGCATGTACCCCAAACCAACACAGCTATCAAAGTCACATGGTCAATAGTGACGAACGTGTTTGTTTATATTATAATTTCCAAAAGACAATCACTTTTACAGTTTAAATTTACTCTTGGTTGCATTAAAAATTGTTTGAAGGAAGTACACAGCCATCTCAAAGCACTCTTTTTACCTAAACAGTGTTTCAACCACCAATCCTATCCACGTCGTTTATGATAGTCATGTTGTGCAGCAAAGCAGTCCAATGTTGGGACACAGAGTTTGGTTCTGTGCAGCCAGCAAGATCGCTTTACCCCATATTCACTCAATGATTTGGACACATGGAAACCACGTGGCGGTGGAAGGATACATAGTCTGTTTACAGTTTACTACTTCTACATGATCTCTCAAAAAATGGAATTCTTATATGAAATAGTCTATAGTAGGGAAATATTTGTACACATTTTCCTTTACTGGCTCTTCAAGAAGGCATGTAGTCCGAAATCAGATTGAGACATGTGAAAAGTTATTCCAAAGCAAGAAATGTCCAAGTCTCATTAAAGTCTGGTCACAAACTTGGTAAATTTGTAATTGCTTCAAATGTTTCACGTTGTCAGTAATTTAATAATTTTCTCAACTGAACTTTTATTGGCCTGTGAGGAATATCTGTCTCTCGTAACTAGTATCCAGTTTAAGAAATGTTACCGTAAGTTATTTTTCTAAAACAAATAACAGAAGTTTAATACAGAATATTTGAACAGCCCTGCCATATTGTTTTTACCTCCAGTGTTGAATTTAGTGAAAATGATAAATGTTATCGAGCAGACAGTAATAGAAATTATGTTACTCAGTTAGGAGTGCTGCTGTTGAACATAATAAAAAGCCACATGAACCTGAGATGACTTTTGATATTACATTATGTTTGAGAGCTGTAGTGTGCGATTAGAAGCTGCTGATCCTTTGGGGTAATGTGTATTTGACAAGGCCATATACCCCTGGTAATGATTGACATTTTTGATATAAAGTTAATTTCAGAATGATTCTGAAGGATTTATCCTTGTGGCCTTTTGGATCTGACAAGTTCTCATATTTGTGTAACTAAATTTTTTAAATGTAGATTTTGCATGTTCAGTGATTTATTATTATTTTTGTCATTATAGTTGACTGGTTACTCTTAAAAGTATTTTTGTGGTATAGTCCAGACAGCACTTAAATCTATAAATAAAGTAAATAGTTTTTTATGCATGGTTATTAGATTTTTAACATTTTCTATTATCCTTTAACTGAGCCAAAAAAGAATATAAGTGGTGTCTATAATTTTTGAATTCTAACTTTAATTAGGTAGAAAGGGAAGGGGTTTCTTTTGGTTTTAGGTAGAAAGGGAAGGGGTTTCTTTTGATTTTGAGTAGGAAGGGAAGGGAGTTCTTTTGGTTTTTAGTGGGAAGGGGGTTCTTTTGGTTTTGAGTAGGAGGGGAAGGGGGTTTTTTTGGTTACGAGTAGGAAGGGAGTTTTTTTCGCCTTTAGTTCTTTGAACCTTTCTTTTTGCTCAGCATACAATTTTTCCTGTTTATTGAAAATGTCTGTGAAATACTTTCTCCGAATGTTTTCTGTAATTTCAGGGTTACCAGAAGTATTTTTATTTTGAGAATATCTGCAAATTTGGTTAGACGTTGTTGTAGATTCCTGAGCATGCTGTTATAAGTTTTATATTTATTGCAACATATTTCTAAATTGTGCAAATAGATTTTCATTTATAAATTTAATGCTCAATTTTTCCTTTGGTTATATTGGAGATCACTTTGCAAGAGATTAATTGGAATTTGCATCATGTTTCTTGGTTTTTGTCTTGTGTTAAAAATTCCTCATGTTTGGCACTTTCAAGCTGTGTGCTTGTGTTATATCTTGCTAACTTCAGTAAATAAATTTTGGTATTTCTTTCTTGCTAATGAGATCGAACCTTGTTTTATTTCAGTTTTATATACAGCATTCAAAGATTTGCGCTCAGTACATTTTCTTTCGTATTCAACATTTGCTGATTAGCTCCAATGACTTCCTTTTAAACATACTATAAAGTTTTAAATTACCAATATTAACCTTAATTTGAAACCAAAAACTATAAATTAAGTCCATGGCTGATATTCCCCCTCCCCAAAGGACCTACAAATTTTGTATAGCATAAATACCTGCACCAAACTTTATGTTCAGTTCATTAATGGAACGTTTTTATCTGTATGCACTTACTCAGTTTATGTAAAGGATTGATTTAAAAAAAAAATGTGCTTTAGGTTTTAGGGTTCTTCTCGCTTTTACTGTCTCAGTAATTACTTTCTTTCATAATGGTGCTTTTTCGTTACCTGGGTGCAGTGTTTTTTTATACTAATATTGTTTGAAAACTGTCAACTTGTTAAATGTTCTAAAATGTAGCAGTAATTTTTGTGTGTGTTTTCAAGTGTAGCTTAATTTCCAAACAAATGTAATTTGGTTTTTTTTATAGTTATGTAGGGTAATAATCATGGTTGTTTTTTTGTTTTGGCAGTTTAGAATTGTTTGGGGATGGGAGGTAGAACCAGTGTGGTAAAAGTGTAAGTGAAGTGCAAATCTTGCAATATTGTATGGTGAGTAGTGGTGGCATGTGTTCATGAACATTATTGAACAACAAAGTCCCAACAAAATAGGACACAAAAACTATTTTCCAAATTTTTTCATATTTTCTTGTTGAAATTTAACAGTTTGTAGTAGCATTTGTGATGTTCAATGTAAATTAACCGAAGTGTGTGATACTTCACTGCATTTTGTACAATTTATTTACAGTTTCCTGATGTCATAACACTGACCACTCTTTTCTTGAATGCTCACATTCCCTCCCAGACACTTTGTACCTGGTGTAGATATGTACTCCATAAGTTGATCTGTTGTATGCATTTTTTTATTTTACGTTACATCAAAATCTTATGAGCAGTACAAATCATTTAAGTTGTGCATTTTTCTACCACAAAACAGCTTTTAGAAAGTGCATTTATAGATGATGAACCAGTAGTTTTATTTGTTAGTCTGCAGTAAAGCAGCAGGGATTTATGGGCTGTTGAAACTAACTGCTTGATTCTCATTTTGGTGTTAGGGCCTTGTTTTAGCTAGGGAGCTGGTGTAATTTATAATTTGTTGCTACTTGGTTGGTGGCGTGATGGTCTTCATTCCCATAATTCTCAGTGTATTCTGTTGATGATTTGTTTTGAGATGAGTCAAGAGATGATAAAGGAATGTGCGAAGCTATAATTGTGCCAAATTGTTTCATCCTCAGTCTTTCAATTCAGCTGCAGGATAGAGAATGCAGTTGCTGAAAGGGTTGGAAGGTGGTGCTTTGTGGCAGCTGCCATAGTGAATTGTAACAAACAACAAGTGCTGTTGTGGTATAAAACTTGGACTGCTAACTAGTGCAGTAGTGTTAGGAAGTTTGTTTTAAACACTCATGGTATAAGATGCTTTTATTTTTAGTTCCAACTGTAAGTTATAGTACAATTCTGAACATTAGCTGGTAATAATAATAATACTACTAATTTCATGTCATTTCGTTTCGTTTCATTTCATTTCATTTATTTATGATGAAAGATGTCGCAGGCTGTCCAGAAGAGACTAATTACGCCCAGAAACACAGGTGGGGGAAAATATCACACAAACAAAAGCCCATTTTTTTTGGTAAAGTCACATGCTATCTGTCTGGATACAGCAAGAGAACTGCAGGCTGCAGGGAAGTAAGTGGAAGGTGAGCCTCAAAAGGTAACAACTGAAGGAATTCGCAATGCTGCAATGTACATCTGGTCGACAGAGAAACAATCGCACGGCGTGCAGGTTGGCAGTCAACTAAGGGGATTATAAACGTAGTTTCCGAGCACAGTATGAAATGGAACTAAAATCAAAGTGATGAGAAAAATATGTAAATTGTAAAATAGTGACAAACAATGATTAAGATTAAATAAACTGAAATATTTAAAAAACTTCCTGTACATGCTCTGATAAATAATTATATCAAAGTATAGAAAACAATTACTATGATATAAGTTATATCATAAAAGAATACTGAACAAATAGAACTCTATAATCAAATAATAAATATTAGATTGCTAAAATGGAAATTAGAAGCATTATTTACTGCATTAAGTAAATACAAAAAGGTAAAAAGGTATTTAAACAATACAACTTGTAATTTTTTTCACAGAATTAAATATTGAAAATGAGGTCTCAAAAATATTTTAAAACAGTGTAACAACGGTGCAATAAATGCCGTATTTTAAAACTGCACAGCTTTCACTCCCTTAAACATATTTTATATTATTTTAGATTGATTTGGTGACTGTCAAATTCCTAAAGTAATATTGGTCTGCCTGTATTTTAGATGCTTGGGAGGATATACACTGAAGAGCCAAAAAAACTGGTACACTTGCCTAATATCGTGTAGGGCCCCCCCGAGCACGCAGAAGTGCAGTAAGACGACGTGGCATGGACTCGACTAATGTCTGAAGGTACGCAGGAGGCAATTCACACCATGAATCCTGCAGGGCAGTCCACAAATCCAATCTGCGCCAATTTAAGAAAGGGTTGTACGTCTGTCACGTTTAATGATTCTCGTCAGTCGTTGTTTGTCCCGTTCTTTCACAATCTTTTTCCGGCCGCAGCGATGTCGAAGATGTGATGTTTTACCAGATTCCAGATATTCACGGTACACTTGTGAAATGGTTGTACGCGAACATCCAAATGTTATTGCTACCTCGGAGATGCTATGTCCCATCTCTCGTGCGCCGACTATAACACCACGTTCAAACTCACTTAAATCTTGATAATCTGCCATTGTAGCAGCAGTATCCGATGTAGCTGCCGACTGCATCGCATTACTCTGATTGGTTCCATACTTCTGTTATTTGCATACACACGCCTATACCAGTTTTTTTGGCTCTTCAGTGTATATACATCCCTGCTCCTTTTCTGGTGTAGTGGCTTCTTTCACATGTTGTGGTCACAACTGTGTAAGTGCTACACACGCTAGTAATACACTGTTAATGTGTTACTGAGCAGTGTTTCTCTCAGAAGACAAACTCCTTTTTTACACAAGAAATACAAAATTGTCCTTGTTTGATATGTTTCACAATAATACTACATACTTTGTATGAGAGCGGTAATACTCATTTTTAATTACTTTTCACAAAATGTAACTTTAATCCTAAATGCAGTGTGACACACACAAGCCACCACTGCTTATATGCACTGATTAATTATACTTCATAGAATGTTTAGCCACATTAGCTGTTAGTTTCTGTGTTAGCAATGTTGGACTGATATTTATTGAGCTGCTTCTGAAAATGTTCACGTTGTATGGGCAGAGTTTTATAAAAGCAATCTTCTATGTGTGGTAGGTTTTCTCACTGGACTCTCCAGAAACATTCCAATGTTACTACAACCCATCATTTGCCAGTAGTCGCACTGCGAACATGGAGCGTATCGCAGAGCAGATTGCTACACTGTGCGCCACGTTAGGAGAGTATCCTTCAGTACGGTACCGCTGGTGAGTATGTGTAGGGCGGTTCTGTTAGCTTGCGCTGCAATCTCATGGTAAATTATGTATAGCAAGCTTAAGTGTTATGTTTCAGTGACTATGATCGTAATGTGGAGCTGGCTCAAATGATCCAGCAGAAGTTGGATGCCTACAAAGCAGATGAGCCAACGATGGGTGAAGGCCCAGAGAAAGCCCGTTCTCAACTGCTGATCCTGGACAGAGGAATTGACTGTGTCTCCCCGCTGCTGCATGAGCTGACACTACAAGCTATGTCCTATGACTTGCTGCCCATTGAGAATGATGTCTACAAGTAAGTGCAGTTGGCAACCTGGGTGGTGTTTAAGTTTATTCTTTGCAACATTATAGCGGTCTGATGCAAACTGCTCTTTGTGCTTGGGTCACTAATATGAACTTGAGTTTTTCATGCATTTTTTATAATTTTTCTGATCTTTCAGGTACTTGTGTAAAGGTCATAGGGGCAGATCTAGATATGTAAGAGAGTAATATAGCAAAAAATAGAAATATGTGGAGTTTGCTCTGTGTAGAACTATCATATTCTTTGCATACAAAATAGTTAATTGCCTACACCTATAACATTTAGCTGTACTGCTTAGTCATAATATTAAAATCTGTGTTGGTTTCTTCTTGATTTATATGTAAATGATGCAGAGTTAAAGGGACAGAACATAATGCCAATGTACATTTTATCACATACATGGAGTTTGATCAGCAGCAGGGTCCCCTAGGTTTTCGCACATGGGGAAAAGTAATACAATTAATTGTGCAGTCAAACTTGCCTAGGTTAGTATATACATTAAAAAGGGTGATTGTAACGAGAAGGAGCAAAGTGCCATGATACATGCATAAATGAGTGAAAAATGGTTAAAACCCAAGAAATACCAATAATTGCACAAAGCATATTAGTTTGATGATAATAAAGATTCTACATTAGTCTTTTTCCATTAAAAAAGGATTACAGAATAAAATGAGAAAGAAATCAGAAGTATTTGGAAATACGTTTTTCTGGACCACACAGCTAACCATGCAGCTCTCAGAAACTTACACTGGAGAAGACCTGAGGTGTCTCCTAAGAGACATCCCACCATTACTAACAACATTAAGTTAACTACCTCACCAGACCTGGTCACCCTGACAAGAAACAAATCATGAATAAATGTTAAGGATCATCCATCTCCCACATTAAGTAAAGTATGGCATTTATATAAGTCACCACACCATTTGCTGATACAGTTATCAAAGATGTACCACAAAATAAAATTTTTGTGATATTGTGTGACATGGAGAGCTGTTCTGGTTGTTCTAAACAGCTAATTTTGCCCACAATTAAAGATCTCATGGACTTGAAAAAACCCATTGCAACAACCTAAAAGCCCAGACACCATGACAGCATCCAGTTCATTGTGAGGCATATAATGAGTTTAAATGTTTAGATCAGCGCTTAACGGTCTTAAACATTGGTGAAAGAGAAATGAGATCAGGCAGCTATACAGAGCTAATTGAGGCCACATTACAGCTGAAGACCTCCATGTAACTACACTCCTTGAAGTTGGACACTGAGTGAAGTGGTGCAGTGGTAATGCATGGGTCTTGCATTGGGGTTGATCCAGGTTTTTATTTCCAGTCTGGCAATCTTTTTTTTGGTTTTCCCATGGTTTTATGAAATTGCTTCAGTTGAATGCCAGGATGGTTCCTTAATGTAATCCATTGCAAATTCCTTCCCCATTCCTGATTTTTGATGTCACTAATTCTGTCTCCCATTTTCTCTCTCTCCCATTTTCTCTCTCTCTCATTTTCTCTCTCTCCCATTTTCTCTCTCTCCCATTTTCTCTCTCTCTCATTTTCTCTCTCTCCCATTTTCTCTCTCTCCCATTTTCTCTCTCTCCCTTTTTCTCTCTTTCTCTCTTTCCCTTTTTCTCTCTTTCCCTTTCTCTCTCTCTCTCTCTCTCTCTCTCTCTCTCTCTC